>JAUZSU010139965.1:0-15641 GCA_034780255.1 Parotocinclus maculicauda | reverse complement strand
AATTGTAAGATTGTATAAGTTGTAAGTCGCTCTGGATAAGGGCGTCTGCTAAATGCTGTAAATGTAAATGTAAATGTACAGTAGATGTAAAAATAACGAAAAACATGATAAGCTGTAGAATCTCCCAGTACTTTTGTTCACATTGTGTAGACACATCACCGTAATGCCTGTATGACCGGATAAGGATTTTGTTTTAACGATGACGGAGTACGCACACGATGAATATACAACCTAATCATGTTAAAATGATTTTTATTAAATAGTTATTTTGGGAGAGGCGGCAGAGACGCACCGCTCCGTTCACAGCATGAGTCACGAGCCGAAGCAGAGGCTGCGTACAGAAATCTAGTGGAAATCTTTATATTTTGGAGCTCAGTAATGCAGTGTTTAAGTCACTCTGGGCTAAATTACAGCTATTAGCCTAGATATGGACGTGCATTTGAGATCAGCGGTTATGCGTCGTCTCTCATGGCAGGGCTTCCAACTGGCTCACCACCCAGAGCAAGACTTTAACAGGAACGTCTCCACCAGATTGCAATCCTGCCTTGACCTGCCTGGATTTATTGAATGCGATTCTGACACATTTACATTTACATTTACGGCATTTAGCAGACGCCTTTATCAAGAGCGACTTACAACTTATACAATCTTACAATTTAAGCAATTGTGGGTAATTAAGGGCCTTGCTTAAGGACCCAACTGTGGCAGCTTGGCAGAGGTGGGATTCGAACCTTCAGATCCTTCAGATCCAGAGTCCAGTGCCTTAACCGCTAGGCTACCCCAGTCCCATTGAGACACAGTCTCAATGTTTAAACCGAGGCTCAAGACTTATTTTAGTCAAGCATTCGGTCTGTAGTTCTGGTTCCAGTTTTAGTCCTTCATATGTTAATGGTACCAAAGATCAGGTCTAATTTATTTCCTCTTTCGGCTGAGGTTCTCGCTCCAACGGTGACCCTGCTGTGGGAGATGAGATCAAACGGAACGACCAGCCATGCCGAAGATGCTCCCTCTTTCATCTCTTCATAGACTTAATACATTTAAATGTTTTATTATATAATGTTAATGATGTTTATTACCCAAATAAGGACGGGTTTCCCTTCTGAGTCTTGGTTCCTCTCAAGGTTTCTTGTTCTTGATCTCAGGGAGTTTTTCCTTGCCACTGTCACCATTTGGCTTGCTCATTAGGGACAATCGAATCCAATTTGTGACACTTGTTCATGCATTAATGTAAAGCTGCTTTATGAAAACTGAATTGAATTAAATTAAAACGGTGTCTGAATACAATGTCTACTTTGTTGACATATCTGGAGTCTTTAAATAAACCGAGCAACAGCAAACAGCAGCTTTCTGTCCTCTAACAACTTATTTTACATTTACATTCATATTATTTAGCAGACGTCCTTATCCAGAGCGACTTACAGCTCATACAGTCTTACAGTCCAAACAATGGTGGGTTAAGGGCCTTGTTTAAGGACCCGACTGTGGCAGCTTGGCAGAGGTTGGATTTGAACCCAGGACCATCAGATCCAGAGTCCAGTGCCTTAACCGCTCGTCTACCACTTTTATTAATAGGAACGTCTTCCTTCATCAAGTCCTCTGAGAGAGCAGGACTTTATAGCCTTGTACAAACGTCAATTCAGCCTCGATCTAAATCAGAAATAAATACTTGTACCCGTGCAGGGAGGAAACGAAACGAGCCGTTAATATTAATCTGGAGAGCTGTACTAACATCTGTACGTCTACTTTTACGATCCCATGTCAGAAAACACAAATAAAACATTCCTTGCATTTACTTTGACCTTTATTTCATTGCAGACAGGATGAACCCGGGATATTTCATGTTTTTTTTCTGGTCGAATTGATCTAATTTGTTAATAAACGTCCAATCATGTGATCCAGGCCTGCAAAAACAAACAAAGAAAAACCTGGGAGTTGGGCAAGTTAGAGCAAGTAATGAATTGGAAAAACTACATAATACACAATGTGGGACTGTGGTAGCCTAGCAGTTAAGGTACTGGACTTTGAACCAAAAGGTCCAGGGTTCAAAAGGTCCCCGAGCAAGACCCTTAACTCAAAATTGCTTAGATTATAAAACTGTATTAACTGGAAGTCGCTCTGGATAAGGGTGTCTGCTAAATAATGTGATAATAATAATAAAAAACAATGATGTGATTGCAAACAGGTGATTATAATCATGATTTGGTACAAAGCAGTGTCCAGGAAAGCCTCTCTGAGCCAGGGGACCTCCAGTTTATCACCAAATGTATGCAACCCCCGCTCCAAAAAATCCTGTTTGGGGAAAAAAGACTCAATAATTGATTAATAATTGAATGGCAGCCCTTTAAAGTGTAGTCGAAAAAAAATGGTGAGCTGTATATCGTTTCCCATCCCTATATTACACACTGCTCCCAAAAATTAGGGGATATTTTACACCCTGATGAAACATCCCCTTATTTTTGTCAGGTTTGGCCTCACATCTTGTCCACCCTAAGCAGCTCACTACAACATGGGTGAAGACACAGGTCATCCCGGTGGAGACGACACAAAGGTCTGCTCGTTTCCAAAAGAAAAGCAGCGTACGAAACGCTCCCCCGTCCGAGGTTTCGCTCCAAACCGTGTCCTATTTAAGCAGCTCCAGGATGCAGATCTGCAGGCAAAGTACTGTAAGTTTGCCAGGGGTTACCATGGCAACTCGGGCGAAAAGGAGGCTGGTTCAAATCAGAGTTTCTTTCTGTTCTTTTTCCCGCCCCCCCCCTGAACGTGAGGGTGCACATTATGGATCTCAGAGCCTTGTCAGAATCTGCTCTGTACCCTGGAGCTCTCAATTAAGTGTGTGTGTGTTTATTTGGGAATATTTTGGAACCTTTTGTGAATCGTCTCAGTGTCTGATCTCTATTAGTTACTGATACGTCACATTTGGTCCTGATGCTGATCCAAGCACTCGATGATAAACCCGTTTTGCATTTTTATTCGGAATAATAATTTGGGTTACTGACACCGTTTTGGGAGCAAAGCGAAAAAGGACCCTGCCTGAGGAAATGAACGTTATTGCTTATTCCTGGAATAGCAAATCCATCCCAGAATGAAAAGGATGTTAATTCTTTCCTTTTATAATGTTAAGTTTTGATCAGGTTTGGTCCCCGCTAAATAAATCGTGTTCTTCATTTCCATTAGAATCGAATCATCTGTCCAGTGTTTTCCATGCAGACTGCAATCAGCTCTGTTTTTCATCACCTACAATCCCAGGATCCTATTACAATTCCCAGCAGCACTCTGTAATTCCCAGGCACACTCTGGTACACCCACAGTCCTGTTACGGAACAGAAAATACCTAAATAATATAGAATAATAATAATAATTGTGTACGGTTGCTGTACAATTACGTTGCTGTTTTACAATTCTCACCACAAACATAGGGGAGGAGAAGCTGATCGGGTGTCTTGGTAACTTAGCAACACGTGTGCGCACACACACACACACACACACACACACACACACACACATAAATATAAATAAATGTGAATAATCAGAGAGCTAGAGCAAGCTGGGAGTGAACCTGCCCCCTGTTGGACTGCTGTTTTTAGATTTTTGTGGCCCTACGTTTGCAAGATTTCTGCTCGCTGCATGCTTGCCTGTGTTACACAAGTTCATAACCTATCTGACCTGTACTCCAGGGTCCTTTGTGTCCATTCCCCAATACAAATTTCCTTACGTTTCCCACATAAATACTCTCTAGATAGCATCCACTATGTTTCCCATAATTAATAATATAAAGTAAATGAATTGGTTCCAGACTCCCAGTGACTCCCCCCTGTATAATCTATACTGGATCATAGAGGAACCTTTTACACAAAATTATATTAACCTACAGTTCTACTTAATCATTTACGTGAAGCTTATTTTAGAATAAAGTGCACAGGAGATGCAGTGAGTCATGGATTAAAATTGTAATGTAAAAGCAAAACACAGTTACTCTCTTGGTAAATTTGGGGTGCTCAGTTCCTGTTTTCCTTTCGGTTGGCTGTCATTACTAACCTTTTTAAAAGGAGTTTGAGCACTAAAAACACAGTACTGTAGATGTAAAAATAACAAAAACAATATAAATGATGAAGGAGGAGGCCTGCACAGATAGGGGGAGCTATAGCGAATCTGAATCACTGAATCACTGTGGACTGAATCGTGAATCGAGTTTCATCTGGAACGAGTCACACGGCTCAACATGTGTGAAACATACAGAGCAAACGGTAAGAACCAAGACAAATGTTTTTTACTCATTTTGAGGTGGTCGAGAAAAAAAACCTCCTACACCAATTTTACAAAAGTATTGGGACACCTCTCAATCCTTACCCCATGTGATAAAACAGAGCTCCTAGAGATGCAGTCTGCCTTTATGAACATTTGTAAGAGCTGACCGTGGTACTATAAGAGGATGTAATAGGTAAATAAAGTCAAACTTTTAAGCAAACTTACACGTTCTACTTATTGTTACACTTTATATTAGAACCCTGTAGCTCGTTCTCGTTCTCGTCTCGTTTCCATTCCCTTATTCCCTTTGTATAGCTGAATGTTCGTTCCGCACCCTTTCTGTTTCGAACCCTCCTTCTCCAGGCATTGCTCCTGAGGGATGGTTCTGCTGAGCCTCAGCTAAAGTGAGTCCGCCCCAGATTTAGGTCATCTCGCCGACCTACTTAAAAGGCCTGCTGATAGCAGACCCATTTTCCCTTAACGCCGTGCTGAGGGTTTAATCTGCACCACCATCCCGGGCTCGGCTAATAACAACAGATGAACAAAGCCATCAGAGGTCTGGGCGTGTAACGACTTTGAACACCGTGGCTGAGTAAGTGCAGCTCTTCAGCGGCGAGCGGGTCCGAGGTAAATCCTGAAGCACGACGGAAACGTCGGAGTGTGCGATCTTCACACGCTCACAGATGGAAGAACTGTGGAAGGATCTGGAGGAGGAAGACCAACTGTTCGGCAAAATGTTCAGCACTCCACCGTAACGGGGCGCCTATCAAGCCGAGACTGTGTTATTAAAAGAAGGAGATCTTAAAACTGTAGACGTTACTATTTATTTGTAAGAGCTGTAGCTCACGTATGGAGAACAGGCTCTGGACGGCCCCCTCGTAGTGATACAAGGGACACTAACAACTCAGTCACAGGTGTGGGACATTGTTTCCTCTCATGGCAGGGCTTCCAACTGGCCCCCAAACAGGACGGGTTTCACATTAATGTCTTTGGCAGATTGGAACACTTCCTTGGCCTGTTTGTCTGGGTTGCCAGATTTATCACCAATCGAGCATTTAAAGGACCGCTGGGGCTCCAGCTTGGGCGGACCAGGAGCGGGCGGGATCTACAGGCCCAGCTGTTACAATATCGAGCAAATATACCACAGAATGCCACACAGAGGAAGAAAAGCGTCCGCTGTATCGACTTGTCGTTCATTTTATTCTCCCCCTGTTCGAGGTTTGCAAACTCTCTGGTGTCAAAAAAGCAACAACCAAGACATGAACGTCGTCATTAGGGGCCGTTTTTGACAAGGGGGAGGTTGAATTAAAAGTGCCTACAGAAACGAAAAGCCTACTTTGGATTATAAAAGGATCGCTCTGGTAATGGCTGTTGTGTTTTTTTGTGTTTATTAAATGGTTTAAGGCTAATAAATGCACTTACGGTGTCCGTTCTCATTGCTGTTTAGTGCTTTATAAAGAAAATCCTTAACGTCGTAAATGAGAAAGCAGAAATAGGCGTGAAACGACCTTCACAACCTGAAATCAGAACTCGTAACCGATTCCTTTTCTTTCTGCGTTTACACATTTTGCCGCTCAACGGTGACGAGAGTTATTTCAAATAAAAAACTAGAATAACAGGTTTGTAAATCTTTTTATCGATCCCAGGGAATGTTTAAGTGTCCTGAGTCGTGCCATCGTAAAACTGGGAGTACCCGTGTATAACTGTCATGTGGGGGCACCCCTCTGCTGTTAAGCCCACCAATAACCCAGCCCTCTAGATCTAGAGGAACTCTTAAAAACTCTGGCAAGGTGGAACAGACGACTGAACTCAATCTGAAATTGGCTCCATGCCCGGTGGAATCAGCACGTGATCCAAAAAACAAAGACCAAAACATCTAACCTTGCCAGAAGGAGCAGCAGTAGGGGGCCATTTCTGGTTCAAATCCTGCTTCGGGCAAGGTGAGGTTTGTCCGCTGGACAGATTTCAAATCCTGCAGGGTACGAGATCTGTTTTAAGTACCAACTAACCGTTGTTTTGGTGGCATCCTGGCAACGGTCTGTCTGTCTCCCCGCCATCCAGGGGCTTCCACCGTCCAAGTTTCAGAGTTTGGACATTATTAAAGCTCAAAAAAGCCCATTTTAACCTGAAAAATATACAAAGTGAGCACAACACAAGGTTTAACCTTGATACCAAACATTTATTTGAATATGTAGAAGAGAATTCGTCCCCCAAACAAAACACGTCCATCCCAAACCCCCGTAGCTCTAAAATGTACCAAACCAGATCCCGCAAGTACCCGGAAAAGTCTTTAAATCACACACCAAATCCTTGTGATTTCAGACAAACGGTGAAGCGTGTGTCGTTATGGCACTCGGGATGAGGGGCGCAAATAAACACGCACCCTCTAATCCAGCTTTAAACAAACACTCATAGAAAGGTTGAAGACTTTATACAAACGATTTACAGAGTCACGTTTACTCTCTGCAAAGTTACAAATATCTATATACAGCCGTACAAAGGTCTGGGTAAAGTGAGGGGCAGAAATCAAAACGTACCGACCACCAACGGCATGGATAATGCCTACAAAAGCAGAAGAACGGGACGTAGCATCTCAAATAAACCACCATGCAGCTAGAGGAGCCGATAAAAGCCGTACCGGAGGAACAGATGTTCTGTACAGTCAGCTATAAAACTCTGAAATTAAAACGATACACCTTACAGGTTAAATGGGTCATTCTGAATAAAACCAAAATCATACAAATTGCCTAGAGGGATAGAAATGATCCTGTACACGGACTCTCGGCGTGCTCTAGACATCAGCGGCATAAATACATTCTCGTTTTGGTCATTTATGCGGATTAAATGTACACATGGCATTATGGGAACTGGAAGTGGTGGTGGTGAGAAATGCATTCATTAGATGCTCATCAGACTTAAACATAAACCTGATAAGATTAAATGTTATATCCTATAAGTGCTATACGTTCTGGACTACTTTTTCTGCTTATCGAATATATTTATATGCAAAAGTTAAGGACGTATGGAAAATGGAAAATGCAAATGTCCTTTTCTGGTCAGCATCATTACTGACCTGCAACACATTAAATTAAATAGTGACAGGGCTGATTAGGGACTAGTCATGAGGTAAAAAAATAACGACGTGATTATAATGACGATTTTGTAAATAATCTACAGTATAACCTAAAATTGTAGACAATGCTCCACTTCACTTCATTTAAAAAAAAAAAAAGGATTTGCTCACAAAAAATAAGGGATATTTTATAATAAATAGGAAAAGGATCCACAAGAACGGCTGAATCTGATCCTGTCCATGCCCCGTCACTTTTAGGGTGTTCTGACACTCTTGGGTGACCATACACCCAAAATGTGGGGGCACTCTGGTCCAGTTTAACAGGATTCTGTTCACCCTCATAAATATATCACTTACTACTCAATAACCGTAATTGGGATTAAATCTCATTTCTGTAATCGAACAACGTTCCTTGACTTTTCATTTCCTTTTCTGATTATCCTGTTTTATGAAATAAAATCAAAAGATTCTTTTTTAGATCACTTCATATTCATTTTAAAATCCCGGGGTTTTCCCCAAAATCCTCCCATATCTCGCTAATCTGCTTTTCATCTTCTCTAAGTGGCGACTTGTGGCTTCCTTTTCTTATTCACTCTCACGTCTTTTGGTCCGATTAAGCGGAATTGGTCCAAATAAGTGAATGACATTATACGTATATAATAGGATTTGTTTCGGTACTTATATATATATCATAATCTGGAGATCCTCTGATCATCTCACCTCCTCATATAGATTTTTACCTCAGTACTAGCCCTAAATTGGATGTTTATTAACAAATGAACTGAAGTTTACCAGAAAAAATGTTTTGATTGCATTTTCCATACTGTCCCAACTTTTTCTCATCTAAGGTTGTATGTATTTGTTTTAAAAATATATTATTTGACTTTATTTTAGTGTTAAATTGTGCAAACTACACCCTCACAGTCCAAGTCATTGTTGGTTAAGGTAAGGTTTGTAGGCCAGTCAGGTCTTGAGGGATCTGGCACCATAACCACACTGCGTTACAAACCACCATAATCTTCGTAGTAGCGCACCTACCATAAATACTCTAAGAGATGGGCATGTTACAATTACCCTACTGCAAAATTCTACCATTATCTACGTCAGGGTATAAGTAACTACCTAATAAAATACCAAAAATGTGCCTTATAACCCTGAAAATATGTCATTTCTTTTGATAAAGCAGTGCATTTTCACCATAACGCTAATCCCGCGTTGGGCGTGCGTATAAAATCGGAATATGTACAGTTGATTTTTGCACCATATCGAGAAGTCGCCGTACAATATTCGCACAGTTCGCGTGAAAAGGTGCCGGCGAAAAGAAATCAACCGAAATCTCTTGGAGGCACTCGACGAGTGAATTATTAGCAGAGCGTTCCTGACATTTGAGTGAAAAAAACACCATAAGTCGTAAAAGGTCAACCCGAGACAGAGAAACCTCAAAAACTGCTTCGCCAAACACTCCAGAGAAGGAGAAGCAGCTCAGCAGGCGAGACGGAGAGAAAGAAAAGCGACTGGTGTCAATATTAATCATGAAAATTCAGTAACAAAGAATCTAAACCCAGAGTAAATTCATCTAAAGATACTGCAGTGCAGAGTGGGAATGTTTACAAAACACAGCCGAGCGAGCCCAAGGTCACGAGTGTCTAAACAAGGACTGCACATACCGAGCCATTTAAAAAAAAAGATGATCTTAAGAGTACAGGTAGGCGACCATCGGATCGACGCCGAAACGAGGTCTGAACAATTAGAATAGGACATATAGATCTGTAATTAAATCTGTAATTAATTTAACGTTTCTTGTGATGAGCTCATTCCCTCTTGGTTGTGTGCAGCCAGGTCCTGGTGTTTAGACCAGTTTATGCTTTTTTTATTTGTTAAAATATCTTCATATGTGCAGTACAGTACCATAAATAGGGTCCTGTTTCACAAAACGTAATGCAGCCATCAAACAGTGCAAACCTGTATTTGACTCGGGGGTCCCATGGTTGTTTGTTAGACACCAGATTACACCTAATTCAGGGCCTAAATATTCAGATTGGCATCTCCGAATACTTAAAATTACAGCCTGTGCCGGTCTGGTGCACCTTATTTTGGTCTGTGTCCGAAAATCCTAATAAAAATGATTTAATTGAAGGAAAACAACTTTAAATTGAATTTTAAAATCGGTTCGTGAATCAAAACCATATTCGGGAACCTAAACGTGGGGGGGGTCCATACTGAAGTCACCCAAAAGTCTAAAAGCGATGTGTATGAAGCACCTGCAAACCTTTAAGCATCATTTATAAACTTTAGGCATTGTAACAGCGGTGTCATGGCGAGGGTGAGGGTCAGAATGCGTCCCGTTACAAATCCGATCGGGTATGAAAGCACCCACGTGGAGAGATTTTAAAAAAGCTTGTAGGTAGTGAACGGTACTGGAATCATAAAACGTCTTCGGTGTCACAATATCAGTTGTAATAAAATGAAAAACCAATCAAACTGAACAGGGCAGGTCACAGAAACACCATCAGCACAAACGGTAGCAGCTCTCATCCCAAAACGTGTGTTTTTAGCCGCAAAAAGCCGCCAGCAGGTCACCAGCGAGAGCGAGACGGTATTGAATCCGTTGTGACTCCGAGGTGACCCTCTGGAAAACCACGAGTCACGTAAGAGAGCAAGGCCACTCTGGGAACTGAAAAAGAAAGAACAAGCTCACTCTTTGAAGGTCACAGTGGGAGGAGGTGTAGGGGCCGATTTGAAAAAGTGCGGCAGGTTCCGGGCGTTGTCCGGACTCGGGCCTCGGTCGGGCAGCAGAATGACATTTTTGCGGCGCAGGGTGGAATCGCGACTGGAGGCCAGCGAGAGCGTCTCTGAAGTGGCCTCGGCCTCACTGCTGGACTCGACGGGCGTCACGCGGATGGTGGTGATGCCCTGATGGTGCTGGGGCTGGTGGTGAAAATGGTGATGGTGGTGGAAGTGAGGGTGATGAGGGTTGCTCGTGTCCGGCACAGAACCGTCTTTGAGCGAGTCGCAGCTTTCCGAGTTGCGGTTCAGGTCGTTGAGCTCGAAGCACTGGCGCACGCTGGCGCGCTCGGGCGGCCCCTGCCACCTCCAGGAGCCGCCCGCGTCCAAGATGGGTTTGCTCTCTGGGTGGGCGTCAACGTGCACGATGCCGATGCCGGGGTCCTGCTCCGTCAGCGCCTTGTAACGGATGGATCCGCTGCGGCTTACGGCACTGCCTTCGCTTTTTGGGCTTCCGTGAATGATGCCCTGCTGCTTCGACATGGCAATGACCTGCATGATCCGAGGCTGGTTGTTAGTCCTGCAGGGGGCGCTCATCTCTGCCATCTTCATCCATTTCGTTCTTGCGTTCCCAACCATTCCTCCTCCTCCTCCTCCACCGTCACTCAATTCCTCACCGTCATCCTGCGGAGACATGCACGCGTTCTCTTGGACCTCCTCCGGAATGTGTACCAGCTGCGACGAACCCGGTCGCGACTGGATGGACACTCTGGCCCCTGTGCCACCTCCACAGTTGTGACTGGCCATGGGCAGTGGCACTACGCTCGCAGCCATCTTCATGTACTGCCCAGACGGGCCTTCCAGGCCCATGGCAGAAGGTTCTGAGCTACACCGGACTTCCATGCCCCCCTCAGGACCGTCTCCGGCCTGCATTGTGAGCCTGCGGTTCTCGTTCTTGGTCTTCCATTGAGAGAGCAACTGCTTGGAGCGGGTGGAATCCATGGAGGCGTGAATGGCAGCGTGGCGCCGCGGCACAGGCTCCTCCGCCCCCACAGAGTGCGATCGAGGCAGCGTGTTGCTGAACGTCACCATGCTGTCCTGGTACAGCTGACCCGAAGCCGTGATGCACTCCAGCTCGGTGCTGGCCCTCTTCAGGGTGAACGAAGACGACTCACGGCTGGGCCCCCGAAGCAGTATGCTCTCAGAGCGAGCCGAAGTCGGACGCTCCCTGACGCTCAAGCTTTTGGCGTGGAGAAGGCGAGGGAGTTCCGTGTTAAGGTTCGGGAGGGGGCGCAGGGGCTCACGGAGTGCAGGGGGAGGCATTATGGGCTGAGGCTGGGGAGGAATCTGCATGGGCGGAGGCTGAGGGCGCGGCTGAAGACGAGGGCGCTGACGGAGAGACGTGTCCTCGCTGGGTTTGAAGTTCCCCACTGCGTACAGACCCTGAAGAGGAGACAGGATTTCCCTTAGTTGCTATTTTTTAAGTTTAGGCTAAAATCGTTCTTATTTACTCAGGATTTTAGTTAGATTTAGACTATGACACAGGGCTCGGATCGGCTCTTGGTTGTGTTTCCTTCTGGTTCTCTCCCTTTAGCTAGGCTGCTATAGCAGTGCTGCCGGAGTTTCATGCTGCACAGGGCATCAGTAATAGATAATAGACTCTGTGCTCCTAACTCATAAGTAACTACATTTTCTCTTTTCTCTCAGAGCTGATGTTCCGGTACCAGTTCCAGTACCACACCACCTCAGCATCACTCTACTGGTCTCCATCAACAGAAACCAGTCTCACCAGAGTGCAGGAACTCCCTCAGTCATTTAGTCACTAGGAGACGATGGGCCTCCAAGGACCTCCCACTGAGGACTGATTTTATAATCTATTTTGTTTTATAATTTAGTTTATTTTATTACTAATTTCAATTTTATTATTGATTCGTTATATACCTAATTTTGCTATAATTTAGTATACTTTTGGGTATTTGTTTGATTAGCATCCAGGCCACCCATGGAGGTCGGGTCCCTTTTTGAGTCTTGGTTCCTCCCAAGGTTTCTTCCTTCTACTTTCAGGGATTTTCCTTGCCACTGTCGCCCTAGGCTTGCTCAATTTGGGATTGGTCTTTTAAGATCATAGAATATTATAAAGCTGCTTTGAGACAATGCTCCGTTATAAAAAGCTCTATAGAAATCAATCTGAATTGATTTGTGTGCTTTTACTGCTTTAGCCTAACTGCTTCAAGGTTTGACATCTTGTTTGTTCAGAGCTGCTCTTTAGGAGACCTCAGCATTTTGAGTTCTATCAGCTTCTGATTTCTCTTTTTCAGCTCATTCTCTGTAAATCCTAGAGATGGCGCCGTGTGTGAAAACCCCAGTAGATCAGCAGTTTCCAGAGTGCCATGTTTAAAGTCATTTCATCCCCTTTCTTCCCCACCCCAATGCTCAGTTTGATTCAGCAGCTCGACTTGATCATGATAAATTGATAAAATTGGCTGATCAGATATTTGAGTCGACGAGCAGTTGATCCTAATAAAGTGGCCGGTCAGGGTCATCCAACATTTCACCAGCTATGCTTCAGACAGAAACTGGACAGCACAGGAACCAAAAGACCGTACAGAAGCTCGGATCCGTGGCTATCAAATGACAGTCACAAAGAGGAGAAAGACCTTTCAGTGATCTTCATTTAATGAATCATGCACTAAACATGTCCAGTTACATCCAGACATAAACACTGGAGCATAATAACCTAAACTGTCTGGAATCAGTCTCATCCCCCAGTGTCCAGTGTTGTGGTCTTATTGTTCAAGGTTGTGCGTGAAAGCATTATTAAAGCAGATGTGCAGCTGCTTCCAGAACAAGCTGTAGCCTAAAGTGTTCTGCAGCAGGATTGCAAACGTCCATCTGATAAATATAGTCCGAATTTGTAGGTCCTAATATATTTATATTTTATAACTCTAAACGCCAGGCCACTGATAGCATTTAAGCTTTACTTCTAAGGCCAGACTTTTTTAATTACTTGTTCCTCGGATGTTTCTACTTAAGAATCTATGAGGAGGGAGGAAAAAAATACAAATAAATCTTTATTTTTTTGCACTTTTCAATTTCACGAGGACTATGTGGAATCAATACAAGGAAGGAGGAAGAAATTAAATATTTTTTTTTATTATTAAATTTATTTAACCTACAAATTAAATTAAAGTGAATCTGGAAAAACTTAAATGAACAGAAGAAAACCGTTGGCTCTCCACCAGAGGGCGGAAAAAGCTAAAAAAAAATTATTTTCAACTTCAACCATTGGTGCTGCGGCGGATCCGAGAAATACATTTGGCATTTTAAGGTCATATAATATTATAAAGCTGCTTTGAGACAATGCTCCATTATAGAAAGCTCTATAGAAATAAATGTGAATTAAAATTGAATCATTACATAACACATTTTCGGTGTTTTTTCCCCCACAGAAAAAAAACAGAGGTACAGTTTTCTGGTAAGAAACGTTGTAGTGAAGAGCAATAAAACTTTTCTTTTTCTACTTATACTACAGAATGGAGACAGAGACCGTGCATTTATAGCTTAAATAAATGGTTATTTATTTATTTAAGTCCTGAACTTCCCTCAGGTACTGCTAGATTTGCTTTGATGGGATATCAGACCAGGGTATTAAGACCCTCAATGTTTAGCAGCTCAGCTTATGAGTTACTTTGTGTAAATAAAGCTGTAAATGTAAATAGTGTCTAAATAAGTCCCTCAAAGTGTGATGTTCAGGCATTTTTCCTTGCCACTGCTACCTTAGGCTTCTGATTAAGGGGTTTTTGTCTGGGTTGCCATTTTTGAGATACTGTTCATTCATGATTGTGCTGTTCTTTGACACGACAAAATCACCAAACCTCAAACCTGTAGGATTGTTTGGAATAGGCAGCGCAAATTGGACAGGATTGGTCCTGCTATTGAAGGCGTTATAACAAAGGGAAACTTTTGGGTCATGGGTCGAAGCTGTCAGTAGAGCAGGCATGTTGTGTGTTGATTGCGAGGCCCTTTTCAAAGCAGCTGAGTCAACATAAAGCTGCCGAAACTCAGGCTCCACTAATCATCACATTCCTTGTGTGTCAGCCTCCTCCGTCCTCCATCCTGTCCCGTTCCACCGAGAAACAGGAGAACCTCGTATACGCTCATACAAAATCGTGCCTCCATCACAAAGTTGGAGCGTTTTTTAAAAACGTCTGCACGAGACCTTAAGAGTTATGAATCAGGACACCTTTGGTTTCTATAATAACTCTTCTATCTAGTTTTAATTCATTCATAATTAATCCTCATTTCGGGGGCCGCTCCCCAGTCAGGCCCAGACCCAGGTTAGGTCTGCAAAATGCCCAGCCTGTCCAGAAGGCACCTGGCCGACAGGTGAACCTTTGACCCAGTCTGAGGTCCTGAGCATTCTAAGATAAGGTTTTCATTAAGAATATCTCTGTCCTTTGCTTCATTCAGCTTTTCTTTAACCCTGACGAATCCTACTGTCCCGACCCCCACAGGATGACGCTGCCTCCACCATGCTTCACTGTAGGGACGGTGTTGAGCAAAAGGGTAAAGGTGATGAGCAGTCTGGCTTAATCCAGACATGACGCTTAGAAATAAGGTTAAAAAATACAATTTTGGTTTAATCAGACCGTTTTTTATCTCACAGACAGTCATTATGGGGCATTTTTAAACACCAGATGAGGAGCAGCTTCTGTTTGGCCACCCTGCCTTAAAGCTCAGCTTGGTTTTGGTGCTGCAGTGATGGTTGACCTTCTGGAACTTTCTCCATCTGCGCACAGGATCTTTTGAGCTCAGCCAGAGTGACCATTGGGTTCTTGCTCACCTCTCTTACCAAGATCTTTGGGGCGACAAGTTCTGGTCTGGGAAGGTTCCTGGTTGTTCCAAACTTCCAGAATTATTGAGGCTGCTGTGCTCTTGGGAGCTTTCGGTGCAGCAGATGTTTTTGTAGGCTTCTTTAGATCTGGGCTTCCACACAATCCTGTCTCTGTCTTTCCTCCTCATGGTTTGCTTTTTTGCTCTGATCTGCATTGTTAGCTGTGAGACTTTATACAGACAGATGTTTGTCTTTCCAAATAAAGTCCAATCAACTGAATTTACACCAGCTGGATCAATCAAGGTGTTTCCTGTTTAATAAATGTGCAGAAAAAAAAATTCAAAGATTCAGTTTTTACTCATTATGGGGTACTTAGTTCAGATTTTTTTGTTTTCAGCACAAGGTTTTAATAAAACAATGTGAAATAAGTGGAACGGTCTGATGACTTTCTGAATTAATTGCATATACAGTACTGTGCAAAAGTCTTAGGCCACCATTCCTCAAAAAATAAAAAGGGGGGAAAAATATAAATGATATATAAAAAAATATATATATATTAAAAAAAAGATGTGTATTAATTTATTTATATATAAAAAAAATTTTTTATATCATTTATATTTTTTCCCCCTTTTTTCAGAGGAATGGTGGCCTAAGACTACAGTCGATTCCGGTTAATGGGACCACATCGAGACGCGATCGTTTTGGTCCTAATAACCGGCTGGTCCGATTAAACGAACATGCCCTATGTTACAAGACGGGACGTGC
>JAUZSU010139954.1:0-15642 GCA_034780255.1 Parotocinclus maculicauda | reverse complement strand
TTCGAAAAACTTGTTTGCAAATTTATTTTTCAATGAACAAAGTTCGTAAGCAACAGTAGTTCTTGTTTGTACGTTCGTTACATAGCACATCCCGTCTTGTAACATAGGGCATGTTTGTTTAATTGGTCCAGCCGGTTATTAGGACCAAAACCATCGCGTCCCGATGTGGTCCCATTAACTGGTATCGACTGTATTTAAAAAGGGTGGCCGTAGCTCTGCCAGAGAAAAGGTCTCAAAGCAGCTGTGAGTCTAAGACCAGTGACCAATGGAGATGAAAGGTTCTGGGTTCTTCTTCTAAGTCCTAAGTGAAAAGCAGTCCAAAAATAAAAAGCAAAGAAAACGGAACAGACTGGAAAAATCCACAGAACCAAATAAGAATTAAAACCTTAAATTGTGGGAAAAAAAACCCAAATTGGCAATGCATCTTATGCAATTGAATAAGATATACTATCTGCTCTTGATTATATGAGTTTTGCTTGTGGATTGATTTTTGATTTTGTGGTTCTAAATTAACTCCATACTCTACAGATTGTAAAAAGTATTGAATCTAAGTAAGCATACTATACTAACTGAGTCTAGCATTAAATCTACTGAAACCCTGAAGCGTGGCTCTAATTATGCTAGGTGAACAGTGGCTGCACATATATTAACTTAAACAGGCTCCTAATGACTAGATCACCTACACTTGAGGGTGGTCTAAGAACGTGCTTCAAAAGAAAAGATAAGATTCTGACGTTTTGTACAACCAAACTGGCTTGGTCAATTTGACACTTTTGCTTACTTATTTTCAGTAGCATACCAATAAATTCATATACATATTTAAAACTTTCACTCGTTTTTTTTCCCCAACAGCTATAGAAACAAATGCAAAATAGAAGGCATTTTCACTACTGGGCTCAGACTGTATTAAATACATAGTTTGGCAGTCTACTGGAATACTTAATTGTACTGCGCTTTAAAAAAGTAGAACCCAAATTGTTTTGTCAGTCTGACAATAAAATGCAATGGGTTTAAATAAAACAACAGGGGCAATCAGTGTATTGTACAGTTATCTTTATTAGAGGCCACAGCTCTTGCATATAACAACTGTTGGCTTTGATAAGGCAAACGCAAGAATGAATCCACCAGCTAACTGACACATAAAAGAAAAACAGCGCTTCTAGAGGCATGCAGTGATGGCTCAGAATGCAATGTACAGTTGTGTATATACAAAACAATAGTGAGAACCCCTCCAAAATGGCACATATCTCTGCTTGTGCAAATAATAACACATTAAGCCTTTGATAGAACAAAAAAAGCAAGGATTGCTTTACATTGTAAAAGTCTAACTGAACAAAAATAGATTATTTTGTGGTAATTGCTGACATCTAAATAAAAGACGTCTCCAATAGGATATCAAAATGGAGCTAAGAGAATATTGCCTTTCTAGAATACCGGTTCATATTACTTTAAGATGAATATGAGACAACGCCTATGCGAGCAACGTAAGATCCTCAGAAGAGTCACAGAGCCATAGCGCAAGTAAACAACATAAAAAAATCCCTTAAATAGTTACATTTTTTATGAGAATGTGCAGACACAGAGGACATTTATAACTGACAACATAAATACAGAGATTCATTTTCAGCTTTGAAGCACCTGGCATCCACTTTATAAACAGACAAGACAAAGAAAAAGATTCATACACTCATCATCACGACAATGTACCATTAATGTATGTAAGAGTACGTCAAAGAAGCGCCATATATGTTATCGCATTGGACAGGGACACACCTAATAATCTCACTCGACATTGTCAAACAGATGGTACTCCATATTGCTTAGGAACACATAAATAAATTCCCAAATAAATTTTAGTCCAAAAATCCTAGTTTTTTTCTTTTTATATTATAGTTCCACAGCAGTTAAAACTGGCTGACATGTTCTTGTAACTCTTTAAATCTTTTTTTCACTTGGTATAATTACTTTTTCTCCACTTTAGCTCTGTTTGTGGGCATTTCGAGCAGATGAGGTCCTACAATGGCTAACTGAAGTAATCAGAGTGGATACATGCATCTTCGGTTACCAGGCTATGTAGGGATGGGGTAGGGTGGTAGAAGGGGGTGGGAAAGGCTAGGGTTTTGGGGTGCACCATTAGGCCTGGTGCTCTAATCATCCTCCTCATCCTCTTCGTCGCTGTCCTTCATGGATATGCCCTGCATACCACCCTCTCTGACTGAGGCAGTGGCCTCCTCCAGTGTAAGCCGATTCCGTACCGTGTCATACATCTTGCTGTTCAGGGTTGAGTCAAGAACGCCTTGCAGTCTAAAGTCCCTGTATTTTTTCTATGAAACACACAAAAAGTGGAAGAACAAAAGCAATAACATAACAGTAATATCTGTTGAGTAGCTAAACCACTGAGATACAATACATAGCTTTGATTTGTGAACACAATTTACATCCAGAAACAGGTTTGCTGCTACAACAGCCTTAACAATTCTGAAAAGGCTTATTTACCATAATTGAATAATGACTGTGTGGTTGGGTACCAATGATGGACAATTAGTTGGCAAAGTTTTTCATCAATGGAAAACCAAACCTTTATGGACTTTTAAACCTATGAAATGTTATACTGAGTCTTTGAGGGATCAACCTGGTAACAGTGAGTATAAATAAAATAACAATGCACTAAATAGAAGGGGTGTCTATAGGGTTGGAGATTGTTTGCATTTGATTAATTCCAGTTCTGATTACAAAATTGAATAAAGAATATATTTATTTGTATATTTCAACTTTAAATGTAGGGCAGCATGGTGGCTCGATGGGTAGCACCGCTGCCTCAGAGCAAGAATGACCCGGGTTTACTCCTGGTACTCCGGTTTCCTAACACACTCCAAAGAGATTCGTGTTAGGTTAATTGGTGTCTCTAAAGTGGCCCGCAGTTTTTGACTGTGTGTGTGCTATTACATTGTTTTATCGCCCCGTCTAGGGTTGTTCCTGCCCTTGCCGCTGGCCCGTGACCCCGTGTGGATTAAGCGGAAGATAATGGATGAATGGATGGAACTTCAAATGTAATCACTTTACATTAAGCTTTTTACCTCCTAATGAAACATATAATACGTAGAATGCTTAAAGAGGCTTAATATTAGTGACCTGGGAACACCAAACTTCTGACATATACTACTGTTCATAAGTACTCTCTACTGCTGAAATTATGAACATGATAATTAAAATAGGTTTAAATGAGTAGGAATTAGAATGTAAAAATAATTCCTTTCCTTTTGTGTCACAAGGTTATCATTTCAGTAGAGATTACTTATGTATGTGATGTGACGTATGTTATCACATGACACACTGGTTCTAGCAGACAGATGTTTCCTCAATACTTTTACACTAATTTTTTTTAACATAAAATGCGTTAGTGGGAATCAATAAGTGATATTAAAATTATATTTTCTTATTGGGTACTGATACAGATTTCAATACCAAACCCTAGGTGTCTACATGTTCTACATGTTCCATTTAGTGTATTTTATACAGTGCATAGGTGCAATTGATCAATTTTTTAATCATATTAAGCCCAATTTATTTACTATTAGACAAACATCAAAATATAATTTGTCAAAATCTATGATAAATAACATTTAGACCATAATTAGAACCATATATTAGAAATGATAAGTTATTACTTATGGCTAACTAACCAAAGGTAATAATGTAAACTGCATCAGTCAGAAATGGTTAATTAAAGAATTGTGACTTCAGCATTAGTCACCCAACTGACCTCATTAACTTTCACTCATTTATTTGTAATTGTAGCCAAGCAGTTTAGCAGTAGCAGCTAGAGATAAGCGCAAGCTGCTGGAAACAGCAGTTCTTGAGGACCTGGGTTTGAACCCCTTGCTGGCCTTTCAACATGAGGGTCAAGTCGTCTGGCAATGGGGCCCTGTGATAAAATAGCAGCCCATACACTTTTCGCAAACTGAGCTCTGGGTTCCTCTGTGACCTTGACAAGGATAAGTGGTGTCAAAATGGGAACTTTTACTTTTAAAAGTTTATGAAGGGAATGTGCTTGGCTTTCAGGCAAGCTGCCTGATCGTAAGTTCAGTTCTTCCTACTTTACATCATGCTCAGTACCTTTACGATCCTGATGAGGATTTTGAGTTGGTATACATGAAGTTGTTGGTCCATTCTGTCAGTCAGCCAAGTCCCCAGAAGATTCATGGTGGCTGTATACCATTGCTGTAAAGCACACAAACACAACATTCTCCAGCAACACACACACAAGCACGCCCACAAACAAACACGTGCAAAGGACTGGGGGGTCTAAACATACATATATCTATGTATATTTCACTAACACGTCTTTACACTAAAACTAACTTTCATATGTAAAGTGTTGGACACATACACACACTGTCACTCTCACAATCACACACTCACACAAACCTTTATACATGCAGAGACAGGCCTCTATACGCAATATACACAATGCATACTTATACACAGTCACAATCTCATCCACACTTAGCACTAGGTTACTCAGGCCATTAAAAATTAATTTACAGAGGCTGCAGTATGACCATCTGCAAAAAAGTACATGAACCATGCATTAATGTCTTGCATAATTAACAACAAAATAATCAATTAAATTGTATTGTTCATAGCATATATACAGCATAGTCTGAAAGTTGAAATGTGTTAGTTCAGATCAAAATTATTAAGTAGTTAATCAGATTTTTTTCCCTTAGATCAGAGAAACAGTTTTTTTAAAATTACTTTTTGGCCTTTGTCATTATGTGGAAAAACTATGCTGAATGTGTTTAACAAATTAAGAAAAAAGGATAAACAAAGTTTCTTGTCCATGCTATCAACCAATAAACTGAAATATTTTGCAGACATATTCAAATCCAACAAAACATTTTCAAGTGAAAGCAGCAAACTTTAAAAAATGATCATAACCAGAAAACTTAGAAATAATAAATAATAGTGAGAATGAGTATAATCTACTGCCAAGGAATTATCTTTACTGTCTGTACTTGTCTAGAACCATGTCTACATGAACATACTGTACTGTGCAAGAGCCGTAGGCTAGTATGGTATTACCATACATATATTTCTCAGATATATAATTATTTCTACAATCAGAAAAGTATTGCATGCAGTATTAAAATACTGAGGAAAATCTAACACCACCTCTCCCCAAAAAAACCAACAACAAGAAAACCCAGATAGGTATCAATAGGCTACAGTGGCAAGTACTTAGTGGGATGCCCAGTTACACTTTAGCAATAGCAATGGCAGTTTCATCTAGTCATCTAGATGCCAAGTGGATCCTACTTCAGTCAGAAGCAACTTGATCAGGAATTTTCTTTTTTAGAAGAGTATTATGGTCTGACATATAAAAGTTCAAAATGTTTGGGTCCAGTTGTCGACAACGTCGTTATATAGTCGTTATACATTTACATTTAGGGCGTTTAGCAGACGCCCTTATCCAGAGCGACTTACAACTGATAGTCTTACAATCGAAAGCAATGGTGGTTAAGGGTCTTGCTAAAGGACCCAACAGTGGCAGCTTGGCAGAGATGGGGTTTGAACCCAAGACCATAAGATCCATCATGACCACCAGGTCCAAAGTCCAGTACCTTAACCGCCAGGCTACCATTGCCAATGCAACAAATTTAATGGTGGCCTAAGACTTTTGCACAGTAATACATTTTATTTAGCTCAAATATAAATACAGTGTGTACTGAAATATATAATTTGTCTTATATGTATAATCCCAAATCAGAATAAGTTGAGAGTATGGAAAATGCATATAAAAAGCACAGAGTTTCTTAAATTTAGGTTGATTTTGTTTTGTTGCAGACAGTATGAACCTGAGAACCTGTTTTGTCTGCTGAACTTCATTTCATCTGTTAATAAACATTAATTCCTACATTTCAGCCCTGCAGCAGATTCCAAAAAAGTTGGGACTTTAACAGCTAGTAATTACTTATAAAATACAAATAATTATGTGATTTCAAACAGGCCACAGACTTCAACAGGTGACTGTGATTTGACACAAAGGATCATGATTTGATACAAGGGCAGCATCCATGAAAAGCCTTTGAGGAAGAGTGGCAGAGGATCTCCATTTTGTCAACAAGAGGAACTGCAGACCCTAAGGGCAAGGGCGCAAGCCTAAGCTGAACGGCTGTGATCTTCGATCCCTCAGACGGCACTGCATCAAGAATTGCTGTGCAACAACAGCTGATATAAACACATGAGCAAGGGATTACTTTGACAAACCTCAGTAAAGCACTACACTATGGAATTACATTCACAAATGACAATTAAACCATTGCTTTGCAAAAAAAAGCCTCATGTTAACCATGTCCAGAAAGGGCATCAACGTCTTGGAGCTCTGAGGCATTTAAGATGGGCCACCTCCTGAATCACTAAATTGCTTGGGATCTTCTTTGCAGAAATGCTTTTAAGTATGTTGAAAAGGAATGGCAACATTACAAAGTACACATGCTTTACGGCTTTACCATACCAACTTTTTGCCCTAGCATTTTCCATACTGTTTCAATGATTTCTGATTTGGGATTGTAGTTTAAAGAGAACAACATGTGCTACTCTGGATACTCATATCTTATTCAGAGAGTGTAGCTGATCAATCATGTAGACTGACATATTAGAATTGAAGCTTGTACTAGAGTATTTCTAAGAAATTTCTAGAAGCAGTTTTATCATGCTAATTAGCATCTAAATCAATTTCAGAATGTAACTCAAATTAGTTTCCTACATTTAAACCACAACTGCTGAATTAAACATAAATAATTTACAATAAAACATACTATTCTATTTTATTCTAAAATGTGTTCCTAAAATATAAAAATACTATGGTTTTGCATTGGATTAGAACAAATTTGAACAAATTTTATTAAGAGATTGACTCTATATTACTTATTATATTACTATATTATTATTGAATATTGCTTAAGAATATTTGTACATTTGTAAGAGATTTACAGCAGAGTATTTCTCCCTACCATCTGGACACTGGGAAAAATCCCAAATCTTTTCTTACTTATCATTTTGTCAGTCTTTATTTTGAACAAGTCCAAACAACAGGAACTTAGCAGGCTTTTTATTTGTATGGATTATTCCAATGAGCTAAGACTGCTTTAATCAGTGATTGAATATGTGTTAAAGACTTGATTTGTTGCTGGTTGATTTGTTTGATTGCAGGTCTGCTTTAAGTTTGTCTGAGCATGCAGTGCATGCAGAAGGAGCAGGTGAGTGGGTGAGCCAGTGTGTGTGTATGACGTGGAAATTTTAGGAGGTGGTCATGCTAGTAGATGTACACAGGAAGATTATTTGATTAGAAATCATGCCACTCAGCAGAATGTGATCAAACAGCAGGACATCTAGAGATAAGTTCCACTTTTATATAGGGTGTACTAGTGTAAGTAATGGGTTATTGGGACAAAATAATGGAAAAGGATGGAGAGATGATAGACAGAGAGTGTGTGAAATGTCCAGATGAGCAGGTCCAGACGTGTCTTTGAGAAATGGGTGCTTGCTTGCTCCTGCTTGTGTCATTCTGGCAATTTTTAATCTTTGATTTTAAACTGTTAAATAATGTTATTTCAATATCAAAAATGTGAAAAAATACTGTCAAATTTGGATTGACAAAATTAAAGGCAATGCGAGTTAGATAACGTTGATTGCCAAATATAATATAAAAGAGGTCTAACAATTAGGTTTACTAATCGTAAAAGTCACAGTATCAGTTCTGGGCAAATACAAGTAGAAGCTCACTGATGGAGATAGACATACACTAACAGGATGATTGATAAGTGCCTGTAAAGTAGTATAGGCAGCCATCTCTTGCTTTAAACAGTCAAATATCAGACAATTTAATTTTTTTTTAAATATTCCAGTATAAGGTGTACCATTTGGTGCAAATAACAGCTCTCCATCCATCAGCCACTTTATTACACCAGTTCAACTGTCGATATGTTAAGGCAACAGTATCTTAAATAATCATTAATTACAACTGAGGTTTGCAGATGAGCATCTCTGAACAGTCAACATGTCGAACCTTGAAGCAGATAGGCTACAACAACAGAAGACCATACTGGGTGAAAATACTGTCAGATAAGAATAGGCAACTGAAGCTTCAAATTGTGATCATCATAATTGTACAGTGGAAGATTAGAAAACATTGCTTGCCGTGATTATTTTTTATTTCTGCTGTTACATTCAGGTGTTAGTGTCAGAATTGGCATAAACAGCATTTCATGCCATGTCACAAAGTTAATTTAATCAGTTAATCTTAAACTGGTTTACTGAACATGATAATGAATTCACTGTACTCAGATGGCCTCCACAGTGACCAGGTCTCAATCCATTAGAGCACTTTCAGAATGTGGTGGAACAGGAGATTCACAGCATGGATGTGCAGTCAGCAAATGTACAGCAATTAGTGATTCTATCATGTCAATATGGACCATAATCTCTGATGAATGTTTCCAGCACCTTGTTAACTCTGTGCCAAGAACAATTAAGCAAATTCTGAAGGCAAAGGTGGTTTAGGCCAGGACTAGCAAGGTGTAATTAATAAAGTGGCCGATGGATGTATGCTGAAGAACATCAGGATGAAGTCAAGTATCTTTCATAGTCTTGATTTAACAAAGATCTAGAACATTTTCATTTTGCAAGATGGGCATTCAGGATCTGTATGACAGTATTTAAAAAAATCAGGGGCATTCTAGAGGAAACGGGTGACCTTTGTTAACATATTCAAACTAGTTCCTATTATTATGCTCATCACCTACAATGTGTGTTGCTCCAAAATATTAGTACAATTTATAGTATTTTAAGAGTGTTTGATGTGGAGCATGCAAGCACACAGATTACAAAACAGCTCATATGCACAAATGAGTCACTGGAGAATGAAATATAAAGTGGGAAATGAAAGGCTGTATGTTCCTCAAAGCTTTTAAAATATTAATTTAAAGACAAAAATACTCAATCTATACCATTCCAATGTATGTAAATCATACAATTCACCACATATACTTTTGTAATTTCAATTCAATTTGTCAATTCATTTGTCAGTATATTTGTGCTTGATTATGGAGCTTACAGAGGACATATAACCTCCCATGTATTCTTGTGATTATGAAAATAATAAATCAAAATAATAATAAATAAACAATAGTAAAAATTTTTTTTAAGAAAAAGAGCATCGTGAACTGTGTTCATAAGAAAAACAAGCCTATTGACAGGCATGCATGATTACTCGTTATTAAAGTGCTTAAAACAGAAGACAGAAAAGCAGCAGCAACTTAAAAACACACAAATCGCCACCACTGATATGTGCTGCATCTTGTTAAAATGCAACCACAAATTCAAAACAGCCATACCGCACGCATCCACACACGCACAAATCTATCACGCACACAGGGAATCACCTCACATTACACAAACATACCACTGCGCAACGCTAAGAAATGAAAAAAAAAAAAACACTCACAAAGGATTATTTTAAAATTTAACAGTGCTCTCCAGTCTACAATCTTTTATTGCTTGTACGTTCTTATGTAAATGTTTGGACCCACTAGTCAAAATGCGTGTTTGCTTATTTTCTAAATTAATAGAACCTCTTCAGGATCAAACATTTAACATTTGAATGCATACATTTTAATACATAAAAATAATGAAAACCTAGCAAAATTCATCAGGATGAAGAAAACCATCCTCCATGGTCTCTTTAATTTAATAATCACTGGATGCTGGACACATCTTTCTTAATTTATGTGAGCAAGTTGAATATTAAAATAAATAGGACTAAAAATTAAGACAGCATTACACAGAGGTTGTGTTAACAGCATTGGATTTAGAAAATAAGCAAAACATGTAACCAGACCAGCTGTGCCCAAATTATGTATAAGTAAGCTAATTTTCTAATATAAATTTTAAACAAATTCCTTAATATACAAATAATAATTAAGAAAAAGATTTCAGGCCGGAACAGTGGCAAAAGCGGTTAAGAATCTAGCCTTGCACCTCCAGAGGTTCCTGGTTTGCTACTGACCCTGGATTGCGCCTATGTGGAATTTACATGTTTTATACATTTACACGTGCCTGAGTGAGTTTGCTCTGGGTACTCCAGTTTCCTTTGACACACGCTTTTGATTAATTGGTCTTTTTAAATAGTGCCAGTGTAAATGTCCAGCCACTGTATTCAGTGCCAGTCTCAAGCCCGGATGAAATGGGAAGGTTGCATTAGAAAGGGCTAAATTGTGTTAGGTCTAGTGACTATGCGGATCAGATCTGCTGATCAGATTATCAGACATGCTTTGCCAAACCCTAAGCAGAGCAGCCAAATCAGAAAGAGGAAGACCATTATCTAAAATATTAAAAAAATAACTAAACTGAAAATTTAGAAAAAATGTTGTACTGTCTTTGAGAGCACTGTCTTAAATAATCCACTTGGTGGTGGTAGTTTCATGAGCTCTAAGTACAAAAATCCAACAAAGAGCTAATGCAACAGTCAGCAAAAAGGTGCAACTTGCCGTGGCTAATGCAATGCCAGAGCACAGAGGGCCAAACAAGAATTCACAGTAATGAGACATTGAGGGGTGAGAGACCAATAGCCTCGTGATAAGACTGGCCTTTTTTATCAGGATGAAAGATTCAGAGATCAACACTCAAAATGTGACTTATCCCTCAAATGCCCCATTGTTTTGCCACATTTTGGATGGAACCTCCCTTGTCAGGCATGGAGGAGACGGCATCTTACTTACATCAAATAACCTCTCTATATACACCTCCTCATTGACCTTATCTCGCAGTATGTCCTGAGAGTGACGAACAAAGGTCACATAGCCATCAGCAACATCCATTCCTGGTTTCTGTAGAAGAGAGATTGCAGATGGAGTTAAAAAACTTGTATGATGAACAATAACAATAAGGAGGAAGTAGATTCTGTATTCACACATCATATTCAAATGTAAAAACATCAGTATTCAAAGCTTGTTCCACAGTGGTTATATGTGTTCTCTTTTGTTCCTGATTCTTAGTTTTAACTTAAGTGCTTAATTCTGTGCATACAATGAAAGTCATGTTATGGGCATATTTAACACCCTCATACATGCACACACTTTGACATACACACGGACAGATACACACAAAGACACATACATGTGAAGCACTAAACATCCAGCAAGTTTTGGTCATACATCTACAGGTATGCACCATTTAATATCATACATTATGTGAAGCAGGACGCTGACTGAAATTGATGTTGAACCTACATCACATAATAGTTTAGTGTTTTATTTTAAACAAAGATATTTTGAAATGAAATGATATAATTGAAATGCAATATCAAAAATGCAATGCAATAACATACACTGTACATTTACCACAGTACGGTACGTTACAACAGAGTAATTCTTATCATTGCATCTTTTATAAAACACTTACCGAAAACACTACCATGTTGTCTGCCCTTTTAAGATTGATGTAGTGTTATACAGTATAGTGTTATATAGTGTTATATAGTGTTAATCCAGGCCCCTAAACAAGCATTTTTGCTTATAATGCTTTGAACTACAATTAGTTTGGTACATTATAGTATATCCAGTAATCTATTAATTGAATTGAAAAGAGTTGAAAAGTGAAAATACAGAAATGCTGTTCATACGAACAAAGTATCTATTAAACAAATAATCATATGAAGACTGTACACCTTGGCATTATGCTATCAGTAGCTTGACAATACTGTGTGGTTACTGTATTTACTTTCATCAATTAAATGTAATTTGCTGTACAAGTTAATAGTGTCTATTGCCTGACTTTAGTTTAAAGCAAGTGCTGTTTTAAAGGGACATGCTACGGTTTTTAGAAGCCCATGACCTACTACACAGGATAAATCTATGACAAGTCTGAGTGCAAACGGCTTTCACCACATTTTTTATGTTGAACTTAATTTGCCAGTTATTGATGCATCTCTGAATAGGGCCACATGGCACAGTAATACCAAAACTTGATACTTACTGGGACATCCACATACTTTGATGCTGCTTTCACCTGTAAAAACAGAGTCGTATAGCAGGACAACGTTGACAAATGATATAAAAAAGAATGATATAAAACTAATAATATCAGTATATGAATAAGAAATTGATTCTCACCGTAAATGAAAGGAAGGATGAGAAAAGCGTTCCTTCATCATACCTAGAGATCTTGGCTAGAACGCTCTCCAGAATCACCACAAACTGAGAACATGATACAGTAAACAGGACCACACAACAAAGTACACAACTATAATGATAACAGTATCATCGGAATATGTATTCAGCCTTTATGTCAGCAACTTTACCTTGGCTACCAAAAGGGAAATCATATCCTTCACACTTTCTTCAATAAGGTCATCAATTTTAGAGTGATATTGTTTCTGAAAAGCAATACCTCAGCACAGTTAATAATAACAATACACTATGTTCTGTATCTGTATATATAATAATAACTCAACAATGGCCTACTGAATATTTTGAACATTTTGATATTTATTCTTTCTTTCTTTGATTGTAGTGCCTATAAATACTTTATGGAACAAATTTCACTCTGCAGTAATTATGGGTTGTTTATGCAAGGAAATACATATTTAATGTTGCAAAACCATGAAAAGCAAAATGACAACAAAAGCAATATAAATTAAATCCTATAACAAAAGTTAAATAATACTGCATATATTAAAATTGTGTCATGCCAAGAAATCGTATTGACCTTTATTCAATTATAGAGTGGCATGGAGAAAGAAGTGGTTAGCGTGATCGCCGCATAGCTCCAATGAGCTCTAACCCTAACCTTAACCTCAGAATTTTAAAGCAAGTTTTCTGGACCTGATAGTTTAAAAAAATTTGCAGTTTGTTTAAAAAAATCTTATGGAGGATGAGCAAAATGTTCCCACGTTAACAAACAGCAGATTTTTTCATAATTGTGGGAATTTTTGGGGGTCCTGACAGTATATATAAACACTATATGGACACTTTCCCCAGACAAACCAACACAGTGTAACAGGCCTAATGCATAGGAATATGTCACACATGCCTTGATGGAGATGACACTAGATCATAAGCTTTGTTATGTGATTGACCAGGATAAAGTGTTGTTTATGGAAATTAAGTAGCCTTTTCTACTTTTTAAATAAAATATATATGCAGACAATTGTGAAACATAACAGCATTTTAAGAATTATTTAGTTTGCCATTAGCCTTTTGTAAGGTTATAATTTACTTGCCTGTTCTATTCATCATAACAGATAATAGAATGGATAAATTGTATGGTAAAAAGTGTGGTTCAAGGTACAAAATATATGTACGTGTTTACTTATACAGTATATAATCTTTTAATAATGTTGTGGATAAATAATAATTACTTTGTAGATATAAAGACTTAAGATGTTGTTTTCAATGCTTGTTAATTAATTTAAATATAGGTAAACTTGACCCAAAAGCACTGAAAGCATAAACCCATTTTGACCACAGTTGTGTGGTTAACAGTGCAGTAGTATTACTAATAGTCATGGCATGCTCTGTTTGGAAGTCAAGTTGCTATTCATTAATGGATGTTTTACCAAAGTCAAACAAAATGTTCCAATTTGGATAGTGTTTGTGTGCTTAACAAGTGACAATTCTATTAAAATGACAAAAATGACAGTGTAAGACCACTGTGTTATACTGCTACATCTTTATAATTGTATCTACTTCAAATTGTTTCTGCCAGATTGATAGATCAGATAGATATTTTATTAAATTAGAGTGGAATCAATTTTTCCATTACCTCCTGGCCCATCTCCATGGCACACAGTTTAGCTGACTGGTCTTTGGCATCCACCATCACATTGAACATGGTGCATAAGGATAGTGGTATGCGGAAATCTGTAGAGCGGCTACTCTTGGTTAGCTTGGACTCAAATGCTGCCCTGGTGCTAAAGGTATACAAAGGACAAAGAAGAAAAATCATCAGTAACTGATTAAAAACAGTGTCTTGAAATATATCAGATGGCCTTTTTAAACAAAAATGTAATACATGTTGTTATTTATTTATTTTTTGCTTTCTTATCTTGAATACGCATTTACCGTTTAACACAGGACTCAATCATGTCACTGGACATGAGCTTCATCCGGTTTTCTAGGTGTTTGGCAAACTCCTCCTCAGGCCAGTGAAGGTCTCTGATGAATGTTTGCAGGGCATCCAGCTTCCAGAACAGATCCTCTGATGTCCCTGAACCATTACTGCCAGGCACAATGATATACTGGAGTTTAGAGGATATTCATTTCTCAGAGAAACAGCAACAGGGTTGCACTATATCTGCAACTCAACTCCTATATTTTTACGAGATATTCTAGCCATACACTGATAGGTGGCACAAAGCCTGGTGAATTGTCTGTTGAATACACAGTAACAAGTTTCAGACATTCAATCAGTGTATGGTAAAACAGAGAGTTGTGTTTGCAAAACACATCAATAACCTCGCACACTTGCGTGGTTATTCCACCCACAATAGGGCCAGAAATCATGCACACTTTGGTCAGTCACATTTTTCTAAGGGAGAAAGAGGGCCTGGGAATGTAATGGTGAGAGAAAGGCATTTTATATTACTATTTTGAGCCCTATTCAGCAAAAGCTGAGCAATAGTGTACTTTAAATATGATCATGGTCACTCTACAAGCTTTAAAATTGTCTCATTATTGCTACAGATATTACATTAGAATTTGCATTATGATGGACTACAGTTTCCAGTGAATGATGGAAAGACTATATTGACTCAGCTGTTAGAGGACAAGGTCCAAAGGAGAAACAGAAACACAAAGATCAGGCTCTCTCTCACCACCCATGCCCGATGAGGCTGACGGCGTTCCAGAGGTCAACACACACCATGCAGTCAACTCTGAAGATGCTGCCATCCTGAGTGGAGATAGATGGGACGGGAGGAGTGTTGTAAGGGTCAGGGAAAGGGTGGTAGGCTACCACAGAGTTGAAACATAAGAGTGACTGGGGTTGTATGCACTGGAGAGTATGCAGTCATCTAGGTCATGAAACAGCAGTAGCAGTGTCAATATATAGTCTCACTTTGATTGAATTGTTTTAAGGTGTTTATTGAGATTGACTAACCTAATTTCTTTAGTGATACTCCTAACTTACTGGGGTGTTCTTTGTGGCATACACTCTGATGTTTAAACTCCACAAGGACTTACTGCCTGGGAGGTCAGCTGCAAACTGACGTAAAGGCTGGTTCAGAGAGTTTTCTGGTCTTAATGCAAAGACCAGGCACCAGGTCCATCAACCCACACCCACGATACCGTTCAGAGAAACTTAAATTCAAGGCTAACCTATTAACAAATATATGTTTAAAATGAAAAATTCATCCTAAATAATTTCTTAAAATACAGTTGATTCCGGTTAACAGGACCACCGGTTAATGGGACCAGCTGCTTATTCGGACCAAATTCTAAAGCACCGAAACGAATCCTATTATATACGTGTTATGTTATTTGCTTATTTGGACCAAAATGACGCGTAATCGGACCAAAGAACGTGTACAGTATGTAATATCCGTGAAAAAACTCTTCGTCTCTGGCATCACTACCCGAAAAC
>JAUZSU010139953.1:0-27713 GCA_034780255.1 Parotocinclus maculicauda | reverse complement strand
TATATATATATATATGTGTGTGTGTGTGTATGTATATATATATATATATATATATATATATATATATATATAAATAATGAAAAACTATAAAATTATAAATATTTTTAAACAAATGTAATAAAAAATAAATTATGCATACATTACATTCCTAGCTTTGGGTGTTTAAAAATATTAGAAAAATGAGACAAACTATATTTTTAAAGAAATAACTCATTAACTACGGCTGTTTATGCTGAACACGAATATATAAAATAAATTATAATATATTATTATTATTTAAAGCCTAAATATTTACGAAACGTAGCCCATTATTTATTATCAGTTTTTCCTTTTCATAAATTACCTTATAATTTAACCTTATGGCAGTAAGGTAACTGGTATAAAACAAAGAAAATATCTTAAGCCCACTATACTTTGTACTTTATAAAAATTCATATTAATTCCTGACTAATAAACCATTATAAGTTAACTAGCTTAGCTTAGCATTATAATGTATCATCTAGCATAATGCTGTAGAAATTAGCCGATAGCTACGCAGACAACAAGCTAAACACCCTCACTAAGACTTCATTATAACATAATAAAATTGATTTTAAAAAATACAGACCTTCTTTTACCTTCTTAATTATCACCGTATGATCCAGTTTGAGGTTAAACCGCTGTTTAACTTTTATTTCATATTTATTCCATCTCGTTTCTCGCTGCACCACCACCCGCCCACTAAAAGCCTGAGCTGGGTTGCCAGATCTCTTTTAACCGTTCTGATAACGTGTATAAAGCTGTTAGAAAGACAGGTTTATACCGTTTGTTTGTTTCGATTATTAATAGACTATGGAGACTCTGCATGGTCTGCACTGAAATTAGAACGTAAAAACGTTCAAACAGTTTTGCCTATACGGAGCTTGGACGTTCAAATAGTCTAAAAATTAAATACACAAAATCTGGCAACAGCCCCATCTCTTTATTTGTAGTACGCATGCGCGTGTTTCTCCCTGTTTACCGATAGATGGAAGCAAACGACCAATGATTCAATCAACTCTAATACGGTTTTGTCTTTCACATTTAATTAATGCATTTAATTACGATTTAGCGTGAACCTTCGGGTTGCGATTAAAGCTAAGAGTACTTACTAGTGGATATTAAATTTCATTAAAACCGTGTGTGTGACAAAACAAAACAAGCCAGTTCATTGCCTTACGTAATTATGCTATCTCATTTTGAGACAAATAATAAATATTAAATAGAAAAATCGAATAAACATGCATAGTCGTAAATTGTTTAAAAATCCAAACGCATTTAATGGGTAGAAGTGAAAACTGATTATTTCAGCTTTTCAGTGTGTCGAGTCGTGTGAGTCGGTTCAGTTAAATGATTCGTTCAGTTAACAGCTAATAATAATGAATGGAGCGTGTTTAAAGCATTATTCTTCCCTCATAGCCCAGCATAAGCTAATATTACAGGTAATGTAAAACTCAAAACGAATAAGCCCAAACAAGGCTTAATTCACTTAAGGTTTTATATACTCCAGCAGCACTGCTGGGTCTGAACAACTCAAAGCAGCTCAACACACACTAAAACAGCACCGCTCAAATAGAGCCTGATCTGTGCTGGTCCTGTAAAGGGGAATTTCAGTCTAACCTTGTTGTCTCTAGCCCTGTTTCATGGCTGTTTTTGTCAAGAGGTGAATGTGGTGACTTAGCAAGGTTACAAAGAACTAGACAAAGGCAGTGATGTACGACACAGCCCAACTGATCATACAATCACATTTATGTATGTTCATGCACAGTGTCTATTTATTTACGTAAATCTGAGAACTAGTCCGAGATTGATAGACACTTTGTGAACACTCTGATGGGGGGTCGGTATTAGTACCTCACAGCAGTCTTGGGAAAGTTTCTCAGAAAATGTCCGAGTCTCTATTTGAGGATAAAGAGGATGGACTGACCTTCTCAGACTTCGAAAAGCGATATGAAGATTATTGACCTGTTACTTGGTCGAACAGACAAAATGATCTAGCTGGTTCTAACCTCTGAGCCGAAGCTGTTATTGGTTTTCCTCAGATAGGAACTCAGATATGATTCATGTCTGCTGGTTTACCAGATAAGGGGGTGGAGGATAAAAGAATGAAAGAACGCAGCCTCAGTGCGGTGGAACTGTGTGGTGATTATATTCTAGGAAAAAAAAGATGTTTATTGCTGTACGTGTTCTGGTCTTCAGTTTAGGCCATGGTCAGGTCCACTGCTGTTATGGTCCTGCAGTTTTTCATGTGTGGAATGGAGGCTTAAACAGAAGAAAGATCATAGGAGCATGTCTGAGGGTGGAGATTCAACGACAGCATGTATGCCACTGCATTTCTAGATCCCTGTTGTTTTCTTGTTAACAACGTACATCATAACCACATAAACAATCAAAAAGACAAAATAGCAAGAAAGCAGCTGGGACCAAAGTACATATACAAAACACAGACCATACAAGAGTAAAAAAAGAGCAGAAATATAGCAACCAAGTGTCCTGACTGTTCTAATTGTTTTCCAATGAAGAGACTGAGAATGAATGATGGTATAATTAATGATAGTGATAAACAATAATAAGAAAATAAAGATATACTGTATGTAATTAAAGGGTTGCTAAAACAATCTAATCTAATGGTGGCTTAAAACGTTTGTATTTTTTTTCACGTAGGCTATTACTCCTCAGTTTATGCTGCCCGTTAAATTTACCTCCATTTATTTATTTCTCTTTCTCTAGTGAGGATTTTCGTTTTTCATAAGCAAAATGCGACTTTCAGTCGAAGACACCCAAACTTTTGTACGGTACGTTCTATTTATATCCTCACATTCAGGTTTACAGAGGTGGAAAAAAGCAGCTTTTTGCCTTTGGCAATCCATTTCCATCTAGTACAAGAAAAACTATTGAGAAGCCATGACCCATAAAACACTTCATTATGGCTGTAGTTTTCCTACGAGCTTCTTTTCCAGTGCTGTTTGCTTATTGATGTGTATAGGGGCCGCACCGACTCCATTACTGCTGTAAAAAGCTTTCAGAGAAGTGTGTTAATTTTTCATGGCAGGTTCCAAAAAAAGCCAGAGACAAAGGATTGAGACAGGATCTCCCCGCAGCTAGTGCAGAAGAACGCCGGCTGTCTTTCTTCGTGTAGGTGCGTGTGCGCAGACAGAAGAGCTTTAGCTTTAGCACGTGCGTGTGGGTGTTCGCTTGTAGCTGACGCTGTTAAGTTAGTGTGGGAGTTCTAACAGGGACTGGATTTCAAATCGACAAACCTCACCCACAGAGCGATGCTTACTTCCCCTGATCCCGGCCTTAACCAGGCATCTGTATAAACACAGCCATCCACAAAAGTAGTTGCCTAAAAATAAACAGAACACATGCCCTTTTCAAGCTGAATGAGCTGCCAAAAGTCACAGACGTACCATCTGATCCCGTTCTCCTGAGACTAATTGGCAAAAAGCAACCCTCAAAGCCCAAGATGTTTTGACCTTTCGGGGGGAAAATGGCTCTCCGTGCTTCTCAGCATGCCTCAATAGTGGAGAATTGTCATCCAAACCTATGTAAACAAAAAATAAAAAACATTGATACGCCCCAGTTGGTCTCTCATAACAACCTCCGGTGTTGTGGTATATTGTCCAGCTATTTGAATAGACTTTTCAGTTTATTTATGAAGTGCTTTTAACAATAGATCCTGTTACAAGCAGCTACACAGAAAATCCAATCTATAACCCAATTAAGTAGAAATAGGAAAATACCCCATGCCAACACTCCAAAAATAACAAGGACTTCAATTCCGAAGAAGAATAAGAAGAATTCAATGACAAAAATGTGTTTATTTTCGTATGTTTTGGCCACTGTATTACATCATGTACCTTTATTTGTCCACTAATTGATTGCACACGGTGCTTAATCTGTAAAACCTGAGGTAATTAGACGTGAGTGTGAAGTGATCCAGCAAGTGAGCAGGGAGCAAAAAGGAAACAAACAAATTGTTGTCGAGAGAGTCTGATGTGTCTGTATGAAGTAACATTAATTACAAACTGGACTTTATTTCTAAAATAAAATCTGCGCCCTGATTGGCTAACAGGGAAAACAAGTCCCTGCTCTTCTCATTCAGGATCCAAATTAATGACCCCGACTTATTTTAAAATGTCTGACTTTAAGATTATAAGTGTGTATTTTCACCCTCATATATAATGAATGTAAGGCGAATTACATTTTGTATCCCATTTTACTCTTTTTAATTCTTGCATGATGAAAAAAATACCTTAATGTGATTTCGTTCTTGTCTTGTTCTTGGTCACTCCTGGTCTTGGTCCTGATTCACATGTTCTCTAGCAGTCTTTAATAAAACATAAAAGAAAATTGGAAAATCAGTTTGGAAAGCTGAGCTGCTTCCTTTCAATAGTTGTTTTCAACACATTTTTACCTCAAAATGAGTGTCTGCATGTAACTCGTGAGATTTTCCCTAAAAAAGTTCATTTTATTTCAGGATGTTCAGGATTTGTGGGACAAATCACTTTCCATTCTCTTTCGGTAACCTTTAAGAGCAGAAACCTTACCCTTTTCCATCTTTGTTTGAAAGTATATCTGGCACTGGAACAAAAAACCACAGATGAATTCATTAGTCCGTCATGAAGCGTAAGAGCACCGGAGCAGGAAGGCAGGGCAAATAATAGCCAGATTATTGAATGAGAGCGAAGCTTACCTGCATAATTGGAGCCAAGCCACATTAGAATTGACATTCATAGGAAATGAATGATGGCGAGAACAAAAAAAGCAGAGTAGAAATCGGGTCCAAGTTCATGCATCTACTTTCTGACATTTTTATTTCAATTTGTTGCTGCTGTGAGCAGAATCACTGTTCTGAGAAATGCACCATAATGACTGACCTTTTATTAGACTTATGCTAGTGTCTTAACTCTATTGGTCATTGGGAGGTTTTTGAAGTTTTGTGGGATATTTGTCTGTTTTTAGCTTGTTGTTAAATCTAAGGTACAAGATAAAAGCGTTTTCTGCCATTGTGGTTCTTTATCGTCATATTATACTTTTGTCTGGTCACACTTTAAATAAACAACAACACAACACAGTCTGAAAGTATCTTATGGCATCTCCTACTGACACCCATTCTTTGACCCATTCTATCTAGGATGTTCAATGAGCTTTTCCTTGCCACTGTCACCCTAGGCTTGTTCAACTAGGATTTCAGGTCAAGATATGTGTAAAGCATCACTGAGACAATGCTCCATTATAAAATGTGTTTCAGTTTGGTCTGTACATTACACGATTTGTACATTGATATTCATTGCATTCAGCAGACTTAATTTTTAAATTGATTATAAAATACTTCTTGTAACATATAAAGCTCTGCATGGTCTGACCCACATTATCTGAGTGAACTCTTAGAATCTTACAATCCAGCTCGTCTACTTCATTCATAATGTGCAAAACTTCTTCAGTTCCTAGAATTAAAAAAGTCACAGCAGGGAGAAAAGATTTCTCATACTTGGGCTCCCCAGCAATATAATAAACTTCCTACTTTGATTCGAGATTCAAACACTCTCCAAATTTTAAAGTCTAGGCTAAAAATGTTCTTATTGACGCAGACTTTTGGTAAGATTTAGACTGGGACGCATAGATCAGAATTGGCTCTATCCTCTTGGCTGTGTTACCATCTGGTTCTTCCCCTTATAGCTATGCTGCTATAGTTAGTGCTGCCGGAGTTTCATGCTGCTCCTGGCATTAGTGATTGTTAATAGACTCTGTGCTCCTAACCCATAAGTAACTACATTTTCTCTTTTCTCTTTAAGCTGATGTTCCGGTACCAGTTCCAGCACCACACACTTACAAGTTCCTCCACCTCAGCATCACTCTACTGGTCTTCATCAACAGAGCCCAGTCCCACCAGTGTGCAGTAACTCCCTCTATTATTCAGTTATTAGGAGACGATGCGCCTCCAATAACTAAACACTGAGAACTCATTATCTTAAATTGAATTAAAATGTTAGGACTAATGTAAATTTTATTTTGTATTATTTACTTAATTCTACTATTACTACAACTTAATTATTTCAGTTAACATCTAGGCGACCCAAGCAGGTCGGGTCCCTTTTTGAGTCTTGGTCCTCCCAAGGTTTCTTCCTTCTATATTCAGGGAGTTTTTCCTCTTCACTGTTGCCTCTTGGCTTGCTCAATTTGGGATTGACCCTTTAAGATAATGTAATATTGTACAGCTGCTTTGAGACAACGCAGTATTATAAAAAGTGTTTGACTCTCTTATCCACAAGGATATACATCTGATATAATCTTCCAAGAAGTTCTGATTCTTGAACCCTGTACTTTCTGGTTTATAATCCAGTGCCCCATCATCACACCACAACAGCTTCAGCAAAAACACCACTAAGCAAAGTTAATCAGTTATAAATGGCATATAAACAGTTCACTGTTCACTGTTTCCCAAACAGTCTATTTGAAAAGGAAGAATATTATTAGCCATTTTTAGATTATCCCTTAATTTCATGCATATTTTGGACCATACTGTAGTACATGCTCTGGAACTGGGTGTGATTTTGGACACAGCCCTGAACTGTTGTGTCTAATCTGCCTCAGGCATCCATGCTGGGACGGTCAAGGTGACATTCTAAATGCTGATCTGGTATTTTGAGGTAGAATGTCAGGTTGAGGATGCGGGGAGTCAGGGGAGGAGAGGCAGCTGCCATATTGCTTTTCACGTCACTTTGCCTGAGGCCGTCTCAAGCTGTGTTCCCTCGGGCCCTACTGGAGCTTTGTTAGGTCAGCACTGACAGGCTCTGGGGGACCGAGCTCTGTCCCAAGCACTAGTCATGTATATTTAATGGTCTTATATAAACATCAGTCTTTGTTGAAAATGCCCCAAACACCAGAAGACATAGAGGAACTCATGTATTAAAAATACAGGGTTAAAAAGAGGGCTAAAAGCATACAGTAAAGTACTTTAAATGAACCCAGCTTTGGTCAGAAATTGAGTGCTAAGTCAGATATGGATGTATTAGGATGTTGCTAGGTTTATGTAAGACTCTACTATAGTACAACAAAGCCTTTTGAGCTACAAGCAAACGATAATACCTTAAGAGATGCTACATTACTGTCTACAAAATGTCCGGCTGGTTTTTGCATGGCACTGTGATCATAGGTTACTATAGTGATCGAGAAAGCCTGTGCTTTGAGAATTCAGTGTGATGTTCGGGACGTTTACAAAAGCAAACTTCAAAACAGTTCAGCAGTTACATTAAGCGTAAAGTTAGCCTCATTTGTTTAGCATCTGAATCAATGATGCTGACTTACAGACTTTAGAGCGCTTATACAAACCACTAATTAGCGGATTAGCAAGCAGACCGTTAGCATGCATCAGAATTAGAAAGGATAATATGCCTATTTAAAGCATCGATAAATTGGTTGCCTGTCTCATCTGATATTGATATAGCTTCTAATGGCTTGGTAAGTGTATATATAGCTAAATGTCTGATGGGCTACGTTTCAAATCGATTTAAGACCAGCGGTTGTTTCCTGAAAAGATATCTGAGCAAGGAAAAAAACACAAGAAAAGTGGAGGAGCAACTTTTGTTACCGATGATGTTTTGATATTGGTCAGAAACTGAAAAAATTGTAAATGAACAATCTATGGCTAGTGCTTTGGTACCAACATGCTCTTCCACTCATAAAGGGTGATCTGTTCCTCAGTTTATCAGTTCTAAAAATCCAGGCTTAAGGGCATTAGAACAAACCCATTCCTTACCAGCTCTACTCAGGAAAAGGGGGTCAAAATCAGAGTTATAATATCTAAGGTCCATTCATAAATGAGCAAGGCTAGGGCATCAGTGGCAAGAAAAAACTCCCTAAACATTTTAGCAGACAGCCTTATCCAGAATGACTTACATCTGATACAAAGCAACAGTTCAAGCTATTGCAGGATAAGGGAGTTGTTTAAATCAGCTGTGACAGCATGGCTGAGGTGGGATTTGGACCTTGGACCTTCTGATCCATAATCCAATACCCTAACTGCTAGGCTACCACAGTTCCTAAATGCTACACTACTCACAAAAATGAGGGATATTTCTAAATGAATAGGGCACAATTAAAAATAAGCATTTAATTTTATGTTATTAAACAAAACCATCAGAAAAGCAAATGTAAAGTCAAATAAAGTTATTTGATTATGGAAATAAAACTCTATTATGGTGATTGAGTAGTAAGTGATATATTCATGGGGTGACAGAAGAAGGTTAAACTGGACCAGAGTGCCCTCACATTGACTGTTCAGTAGGGTGTATGGTCACTCAAGAGTGCCAAAACACCCTGACAGTGATGGGGCGTGGACAGGATCAGATTATTCAGCAGTTCATCTGGGATCCTTGTCGTATTTATTTTTAAATCTCCCATCATTTTTGAGAGCAGTGTAATAAGAAAGAAACCTTGGGAGCACCAAGACTCAAAAAGTGTCCCGGCCTCTTTGGGTGGCTTAGATGTTATACACAAGAAGTTATCTAAGTAATAAGTTTATATTAATAGTTTAAATAAACAATAACTAAATGAATATTAACAGAGATGCATATATAAAAGTAATAATTGAAATAAAATATAAAAATATGCAAACAATACAATGCACTACAAAAAAGAGAATATACAATTTTATGAAGAGTATAATTAAGTTGAGAATATAAATTTATAACATGCACTATTTAGTCCGATACAAAGAGTCACTGCAGGGTCCTGCTTCTTCAGTGGGAAAGTTTTGGTGACATGGCATCCTTAATTAACTGCAGGAGGGACAGAATTACTGCCTTCTGTGGTGTGGGTAATGATGCACTGCAAAATTCTTGGGAAAACAGTCAACCATGGAGATGTGAATGTAAATAATTCCAGTCATCTAAATGCAGTTGTGGCTCAGTAAGAGCCAATAGAAAGTTTCTGAGATACTAAGTTTAAAATCCAGGAACTCTTCACCTGAACTTCGTGTTCCATGATGCTGACCTGATCAAGTAAAATTGAGATAACCAGTTAACACAGAAAGTATGATTTCAACATTTTAAGATTGAAAATACAGCAGTTCCCCCTTGAGTTGTAAACACTATGATCCTAAACGAATGCTAAGTGACGGCTTTATGGATAGCACGCCACAGATTTGTTGTTTCAAGTCACAAGTGTGCAAATGACAGTCTGAAATTGTGTTAAAGTGTACAGTCTTAAAAATAAATAAATAAATACAAATGGAGACGGTGGGGCTGTACTCTCTAATGCCCTTATATTGGTAATCTGGATGTACAAATTTTACCTGTCCCTAATTAAGCAATAAAAAAATAAGTGTCCAAATAAAACTGTCCCTATATCAGTCAAGTGACCCAAGAGCCATGAGCCAAGTTCATATTCCCACTGCTGGTTATTGTTCCGTCCCAGTCTTTGGTTTTAGGATTGTGGTGGCTTTCTGTTAAGAACTGGACTACAAGCCCAAATCTTTTGTGAAGTTGTGTTGAAGATGCATATAAAACACACAATGTTTCTTACATCTTTTATTAACGTTTACGACATTTAGCAGACACCCTTATCCAGAACAACTTACAACTGTTACAGTCTTACAATCCAAGCAGTTGTGGGTTAAGGGTCTTGCCCAAGGACCCAACTGTGGTGGCTTGGCAGATCATTTGATTTGTTATTAAACATCCATTCCTGCATTTCAGGCCTTAAAACACATTTTGAATTAAAATAGACTCTGTAAATCATTCACCACTTTATTTCCTATTATATACCGAACCTCGGCTTGATCAGGAATTCATCAAAAGGTGCTTACCTGTATTGACTCTCTCTGGTGCCCGCTCATTACACATACAGTAGTCTTTGGCTGTGGGTATGGTGGGATTATTTATTGTGGTGAATATAAAAGGCAGACCATGTTTTGACAAAAATGCCAATTAAGCTTTTAGGTTTAGTGCCAGATTGACTAAACAAGCTTATTAGTCCCTAAAATAACGACAGCACAGACAGTTTGTGGAGTTAATGTCATGCATTTATTTTCGATACAGCTGCAAAGTATGGAGCGTTGCACTTTTATTCAAACCTGTTGCCATGATCAACTGATTAGTACCGAAGGAAATATACTGCTTTGGACCCTCATGAAAGAACACAGAAGAGGACACTTAGTACAGATGAAAAGAGCTACAGTGTGAACGAGTGCAGTGTGATTCATAGCTTCTAATAAGGAACGTCTAGGTTCACTTTGTGAACTGGAAAAAAAGAATAAAAGACCTTCTGGATGAACCAATAATTCGAAGGTCCCCTATTTTAACATTTAATTACATGCCAGTCTTTGATCCAGGCCGTCCTGGAAGATTGGGTCTCTGGATATTGGATATTAGGTCAACACTGAACTGATGAATTGAACCCCTATTGTTACGGCACTTTTTTTAATAACAAACGATGCGTCTAAAACAGAAAGTTTGTAAGGTTCAGGAATAAATACACCTATATAATACATATTACTATTCATATTTATATATTATGTGATATTTGCAGATAGCATTCTTCCCTGTTTAGTACCCGTACTACCCACTACACTGATGGTTTTGCCTTTGCCATGGCTTTTTAAATGTCCTTATCCCACATGTACCCTGATCACACGTGACTAACACTATAATCAAAGGCTGATGGTATCATACAGACTTAGCTCTGAACCACTGATCAGTACTATTACATATTTGAAGGAGATACATCACTGGGCTGTTATTGGAGTAATAGCAGTATTCCGTAGGAGACGAGCTCGCCGATGGCTCATCCAGTCTCTGAGTGCCAGTTCTATTCTTTCATTTAGTTCATTCCTTTCTCTGTGCCAGAATCGATCCCATACCTCCTCACCGCCAAGCGGTGGAGGTAGGGGTCGCCCTCCTGTAGATCCCAGACCAAATAAGCTGGATTACAAAGGCAAGCGGATGTGCATGGCGGCACTATTGGGTCGAGCAGCGAGAATGTAGATGGCGCTCTCTCTCAGGAACGAGTCCCACGTAACAGGCCTGGTAACACAAAACAAGAAAGGTTAGCTCTCTTACAACCAGTGGATAAAGTTTGTAGACTTCCTGTTTCCACGTGAATGTTCTAAGATAACGTTCCCAGGTCATTGTACTTAAAATTACTGCACGGATCACTGGTCAAACCAAAAAAACTGGTATCCTCAATTCATTTGATATTAATAAATAAATGACTGCACTGCTCACAAAAATGATGGGATATTTCAAAATGAATATGAAGCAATTAAAATAAGCCTTTGATTTTATGTCATTAAACAAGATTATCAGGAAAGCAAATTAAAAAGTCAAAGAAAGTTCTTTGATTATGCAAATGAGATTCAAACTCAATTATGGTAATTGAGTAGCAAGTGATATATTTATAGGGTTAAAGAAAAGCATGTTAAATTGGACCAGAGTGCCCCCACATTGTGTTCAGTAGGGTGTATGGTCAGCCAAGAGTGCCAAAACACCCTGACAGTGATGGGGCATGGACAGGATCCAGCAGACTTTGTGGGATCCTCGTCATATTTGTTTGGAAATATTTCCTAATTTTTGTAAGCAGCGTAATTACAAAAATGTATTTTAGTTTCCATTTACTTCTCCTGGTGATGGTCATGGTTGCTGAGATAAAGTTCCTGGACTGCAGTTCTTGGGCTAATGTTATATGGCTATATTTATTATTGGGCTAAAGTTCTTGGGTTAAAATGATCAGACTTAAGATCTTGGGATAAAGTCTTGATTTCCTTGTGAGCGTCACAATCATTGAACTTTTCATCAAGTTCTTGGGTTAAAGTTCTTGGTTTGAAACTATTGGGATAACGTTCCAGAATCAGTTCCATGTGCTTGTCCTGGTAAAAGCTGTGATTTTTGGGCTCCATTTCATGGACTTAAATTATTGGATTAAAGCTCTAGGGCTAAAAGTCTAGGAGTTTCAGAGTTTCTTGAGCTGAGTGTCATGGGCTAAAATACAATCAGTATCCATTTTTAATCCACTTCTCCTGTGAGGGATGTGATTGCTGAGCTAAAGTTTTTGGACTAAAGCTTTCAGACTAAACTCATTGTGTTAAAATAAACTGGGTTTTAGCCCTTGAGCTAACAGTATTTAATGCAATTATCTCTGTTTCCATCTGCTAGGTCATGGTTCTTAGGCTAAAGCTCTTGGGTGAATATTTCTAGGTTAATGATGTATATGTAAAATCCCACACTTAGTTCCTAGGTCATTGCTCCAAAGTTTAAGGGTTCTTAGATCTCCTAGATTTATGTTTCTGGTGTAAAAAGTATATTTTGAGTGAAACAATGCCTATGAGATCATTTTTACAAACTTTGAAAATACAGGGAGTGTTCCAGTACACATCCTCTGACCTGTTATCGTACTTCTCCATGGCCTTGTCCCGGCTCTTGTCACTGCTCGAGCTGGCTGGACTGTTCTCTGATATTGGACCTACATGACTGATGCTGCAGAGAAGATAGATTTACAACAGAACGTTTAGCGAGCACACGCTATACCTGATAACACTGAAACTGAGCTAATGCAAACACGCGCTTTTAAATATTTAATCCAGCTGTAAACTGTTATCCATTAATGTAACTTCATACACACATGCATAGTGAGATAACATACAGGAGCATACACACACTGAGACTTTATTAAGGACTCGTGCCTTCAGAATGTCTATAAATCAGTGATATTAGCATGATATTGTAGCACAGACTACTCCTTGCTCATTCTTTTTGTCCCTTATTACACCTCTTTGTCTGCTACCCATCGTGACTGGGGTATGTAATTAGTTCTCCACGCTGCCTAGCAAGTGTTTCATGCTGTAAGTGTCTACATAAAAGAAACCAAAAGTCATCTTTTTTCTAATAGGGAGGTTTTTTCTAGTGCTTTAACTAATCATTATAGCACAATTAGTTCCGATTCTGCATTCTGATTGGATGAGAGATGTTTTAGCAAGATAAGGGCACTCTAACTGAGGCTACTTCACCACATACACACCAGTGCTAATATCTCACATACAGCACAAACCTAGAGTGTATTATTACGATCCCGGTGTTAAATCTAGGAGCCCATAACAATTTCCATTACTATATTAGTGATTATAATTTAGTTTAATATAGCTCTTAATGTGAATCTGATCAATCAGAATTGTTAAAGTTGGAGTTGTAAATCATGAGCAGTTTGGTCGGGTTTAAGATCTGGACTTAACAGATCTATGACTGAAGACAAAGACACTGGATGATGTTTAATGAAAGATGACATTGACAAGTAAATGGGAATTGTGGTGGCCTAGTGGTTAAGGTACTGGACTATGGACCAGAAGATCCAGGGTTCATATTCCACCTCTGCCACAGTTGAGTCCCTGAGCAAGGCCCTTAACCCACAACTTCTTGGATTGTAAGACTGTATTAATTGTAAGCCACTCTGGTTAAGGGTGTCTGCTAAATTATATAAATTTAAATGTAAAATTAGAAAGATTGGAGCTGCTGATGCTGTATAACTCTCCCGTAACATTTCTGACCGATCCCTAAAAATAAAAATCAGCTTGAAACTGATTCGGTTCATTTTTTGTAATTGCTTTTCAGCTAAGCTGTGAATCCTTCAAGAGTCCATAACATTTGATTTACTATACTGACTTTGTTTCTCTGCCGTTCCAGCTCATCCATATCCTCACAGGCTGGTCGTTATCAGCTTCACCGTCCAAATTTAAAACAAAACGTTTTCAAAGCCAGTCATTTTAAACACATTCAGCAGGGTTTTACTTATCTTATTATAACGCTGCTGCTGCTGCTTTTTTTAAGGACTTATTGCACAAAAATGGTTCACCTAGAACATCCCTCAGCCAATCAGGTTGCAGGGTTTGGAACGAACTACGGTGTGATCTAATAATAAACGGCAGTGTTGTAGCTAAAGTACAGATTCCATAATGATGGGAGGGAAGTGGAGGCTGTATGTAAACTAAACATACCATTCCAAACTCTCTCTAAACTCTCTCTATTTGCTATATCACACACTATGGCTACTAAAATACCCCATACATTCTAATGGGAAATCAGAAAGGTCTATAAGATGTTTACTTACAGCTAGGCGTAGAGCGTAAGTTACCATGGTGACGTAGCCTAATTGAAACTACTATCCAGGATTAGATCAAGCGAAGCTCTGTCAATACGTTCAGCTGATCAATACGTCCTGCTTGGCATAGCAAAATCTCAGGACTCAGTGTTTTGATCGTAGTCCCCAAGTTGATTGTAATGAGCTCAGATTCAAATGCAGAGTTAAGCACATCAGGCTGCCTAACCTTTAAACCTGCAGTGCCATTAAGCTGATGAGAAATCTAACGAAGAGCCTCTTTGATCTCGATAATGACAGGTCTCGGTCAGTCTTGGCTAATAAAGTCCTAAGGGCCTGGGGAGATAAAGAGTTCTTAAAAAGGGTCCTGCTGCTGATGATTATGATGGAGATGAAGATTTTGATGATGGTGATAATGATAATTGGGGCTCCGATGATGCAATAAGTGTACAAAGTGTCTCCGTACCCAAAATGTAGTCGGTCCACCAGTGTTTTATTAGGTTTGCACTGGAACTACGAGTCAAATGGTGCCAACAAATTGTCTATTCTGTGAATTTGTGCCTTAATGGGGCAAAAATATTGGCACAGAACTGAGTTTGATCGACTGTCTGTGTGGATTTTGGTATTTTCTCTAGTCTGGTTTCCCAGCACATCACGATAACTGTAACTTGTCCAAGGCAGCTTTTGGTTGAGCTCTCCAGAAAATACTGAATATCCAGTTCAGCCAGGGACTCAATGGCGTAGTGGTTAAGGTACTAAAATGTGTACCAGAAGATTCAGGGTTCAAATTCCACCTCTGCCAAGTTTCCAGAGTTAAGTGCCTAATTGTTCCTAAGTGCCTAAGTCCCTAAACCCACAATCACTGGGACTGTAAGATTGTATCGTTTTATTTCCGTCAACTATATGTTTCACAGAAAGTAAAGCCATTGTTACTGGCTTCTACAATTCAACAATTCCTGTCTCTAAGTGAAGCAATTTTTATTCAACATGGCAAAGGTTCCTGTGCATCGGTTTCATTATTCGGCCACTGCTGGTACAGCTGTGTGACTGTGCACTTGGATACACCTGCAAACTCCTTCCTTCACACTATGACCTTTGGCCCTCCCAAATACGATCATTTTTTTGCCAGTCATGCATGTTATGCAACCCATTTTCAACACACCGAATGAGACTGCACTGTACCACCTCTTCACAATCTATGAATCCTGTCTCACACCCTGAAGTAAACCTGATTATCCTCGTGCCTGGAGTTACTACAGTCACAAATCTTTGTTAAGGGAGCTTCTAATATACTATACTATACTATACTATACTATACTATACTATACTATAATATAAGATAAGATAAGTAAGTTGTCCTGCATAAGAGCATCTGCTAAAGGACTAATGTAAAATGTGTGCAGTTCTAATTTTTTTTTTTAACCTGGAGAACATACCAATTTCCAGACAAATGGGTATCCAAATGGGAATTAACTAAAGGTCTTGCAGTTGTATAGAAATGAATTGCTCCTTTCTACAAATAAGTGTTTATTTATTTCAGCAACCATTTCGGGGCAGCGCGGTGGCTCGGTGGGTAGCACCACTGCCTCACAGGAAGAAGGTCCCGGGTTCAATCCAAGGGTGGAGAGGCCTGGGTCCTTTCTGTGTGGAGTCTGCATGTCCTTCCCATGTCTGTGTGGGTTTACTCTGAGTACTCCGGTTTCCTCTCACAGTCCAAAAGACATGCATGGTAAGTTAATTGGTGTCTCTAAAGTGGCCCTTAGTGTGTGACTCTGAACGTGACTGTGCATGTGTGTGCCCTACGATGGATTGACCCCATCTAGGGTTGTTCTTTCCCCCATGTGGATTAAGCAGAAGATGAGGGATTGATGGATGGAAGGAAACATTTCAGGAGTAAAAGAATACCATGTGAATACCATATGATACAATCTAATTGGCATCTGTGAGAATAGTCTTTCGCTTTTATTTATTTCTGAATGATTGTTAAAGCTAGCTCACGCTGAGCGTAACTTACCCAGAGTTCATTATAGGGGAACACAATCCCACCAGTCTTTAAGATGAATGGACACACAGAAGCGACAGCGAAGATGAAAAGACGCATGATGATAATGACAGCATGGAAGACAAAGACAAGACACACTGAAGCCTTTGCTGCTCTCAACTTAACATCTAGTGCTCTAATTAGCGTGCACAAGCAATCAGCGCATGCAGCATCAAAAATAGTGTTGCATTGGTCCCGAGAAGCACTGTCAGATTCAGATTAACATGCACAAGCCAGAAGTTACCAATGATTAAACCTCTAACATGGACACAAAGTAGAAACGGCTAAGAAGTGTGTGACGATGGCACAGAGTTGAACAGTTAAAGCCGTTGTGTTGTCAGACCTTCTGTGAGGACGTAGGTGGTTGATTTCTAGCCAGCAATCCTCATGCATCCCTCATAGCCTTATCTCGGGTGCTTGTCTCTGCTAACTGCATTATTTTAGAGTTATTAGCTCTCCCGTGCGGCTTTACATGACAGGAGTGTTGAGTAGTGCTTCATTAATGTCAGTGCTTATCTCACATCCTGTCTCTCTCATGCTTTTAATTAAACGGTTCCATTTTTCTTTAGCTTTCCGTTCCACATTTTCACTTTCTCTTGGAGCTGCTCTCAATCTTTTTCTATAAATTATATTTAAAATCCCCTTAGACCACTGTCAGGAAAAACAGTTTAAAATGATTTTCATAAATGTATTTTTGCTCCAGAGTGCACCTGAATACTAAACTAGCAATAAGATGGTTTATCCAAAAGAGCATGAAGGCAAGCACACTATCCCTGGGCCCTTCTGTCCCACGGACCTTTATACACACATTGGACAAATTTGGGACGGTTTATTTACATTTCCTTTGACTTTTAGTTTATTGCAGACTGTACAAACCTGAGATATTTTATGTTTTGGCAAGTCAGCTGCATTTCATTTGTTAATAAACATCCATTGCTGAATTTTAGACCTGCAATATATTCCAAAATGTTGGAACTGGGGGTAATTTAGAGCTGGTCATAAAAAAAGAAAGAATGATATGATTTGAAATGGGTTATGGGTTTTTTGGTATAAACTATCCATGAAAGTCTTGAAGGAGCAAAGATGTCCAGACGATCTCCAGTTTGTCAACAAATATCCGAAAAAGATTATTAAAATGTTTAAAAGTGTTAGGGTTCCTACCTTCCCCCGGAGCGTTCGGCGGTCCTCGCCGGTTGCCATTACAGAGCTATCGGTGAGGTGGCCTATATATTCATTATCGTAATTATGTCCTGATCCAAAACAGCTGCTTCACGTCCTATAAAGGCGTGGTTTTAGCGCTGTTCGGGGCCAGGTCATCGTTATTCCAACGGGATTCCATCTCCGTTCGGTTCGCGCGTCTGACCACCGGCACCCTTGCGCCCTTCCACATTCCCTAGAGATAGTGGTAACGTCTGGGGGCTTTTTAGGGCCGATGGACATGTATGGGCGGGTAACCCCCGAGGTAAATTAGTTTGTTAGGGGCACTTTGAGGGTTTTTCCCATCCCGTACTCGTGCGCTCCTCGTACGTTCTGAGCTTGTGCTCTTTCGTTGTCGGCACCTACCTAGCCTCACTCCGGTCTAGCTTCTTTGCTTCGGAGCTCACGTTCGCCCTCTGGCGCTTCGGCGCCTCTCGCGATCTAGTCGCGTTCGCGCTCCTCGCACACCCGAGTTCATTCTCGTGCTCTGGTGTGTTATTCACACTCATGCTATAAGCGCCCCCCGAGCTTATATGCTCGCCTTTTTGCGCTTCGGCCACTTGCGCGATTTCTTCGCGCCCCCGCATTACGTGCGCGTTCAAGCACATGCTCGCCTTCTGCCGCTTCGGCGTCCTCTGCACTCTTTAGAGCAGCCACCCGGTAATGCGTTAGAAGTATACGCGTCCCAGCATGGCGTCCCGGCGCTCCGGTGCTTTTGCGCTCTCTTAAGTCTGACTCTAGTCGGCTAGAGTAGCTACCCGGCAACACGCACTCTATAAGACGTGTCCCGGTTTGGCTTTCATTTAATTGCATGCACATTCGAGCCCATGCTCGCTCCCTGTCGTTTGGACTACCTCCGTGCCTCGACATTTAAGAGACGTCCCAAAACCGTGCTTTCTGCACGTCTCTCGCGACCAGTTCGCGCGTTGCTCCCACTCGGGAAGCAACCTCGGCGCACCCCTTTATCCTTTTGTTTTTTTTGTGTTAGGAGCCTTACGCTTCATCTCTTTTTAGTTGTTCTATATTATTTCCCCATTCTTATTATATGTCGTGGGATACGCTTATCCCGCATACCTGGGTCCTAATAAAAATCACCACATCTGTGGTGGACACTGCATTAAGAATCATCGTTCATTCATAGCTGATAGGACCACATGGGCAAGGGCTTGCTTTAAATGTCTTAGTTTTGTGAGAAGGAAGGACAAAATGTTTTACTGTCCAAACCTTTCTTTGGAATGTGTTACAGGTCTGAAATGCAGGACTGGATGTTTTTTTTTAAATAAAGAAAATGAAGTTTGACCAGACAAAACATGAAATATATCAAATTCAAACTGTCTGTGATGAAATAAAAAGGTCTAAAAAGTCTATATAACTTATGGGTTCTGTGTTTAAAGTTCGACATTCAATTTTCTTTTCATCCCATTCCTGAACCTTAACAAATACTCCGCATTTCCATGGATTTATATTCCCAATGTCCTTTGTCCTCAAGAGTCCTTAATTCCCAGGTTCCTGCATTCACAGCGTCTGACGTTCAAAAGTTTCTTAATACCTAGAACACTATATGCCCAGTGTCCTACACCCTTATGAACCAATATCCCACATGTTCTACATGCCCAGTATCCTAACGACTGACCAATCAATGTTCCCATTAGTCTTTATACCCATGTTCCCAGTGCCATGTGCCCAGAGATCTATGGTACTGTATATTTACATGGTCCTATATTCCCGGGCCCAAGAAAAAGAAACGGGGAGAACAATGTACACAGCTGTTATTATTAGATTCAATAGACACCACAGAAGAGACCTTGCAGGCAGACATGCTTGTGATTTATACTGTTAAGCTCCATCTTGATCCTGATATTATTTTTTTATTGAAGTGCTAGTCATTACTTAGCTCACCTGACGTTGCAGGACTGTGGCTCTTTGCTGTGCTTGTGGAACCATGAAGTCTGGGCTCTTCTGCTCTCTCCTGCTGTTATGATGCCATCTTTATCCTGATCCAGACTCTGGAAAAGGGCACGGGCTCGGTCACGCTCCTTAGCCGTCACCAGCCGCACCAGTGAGTTCTGTGGAGAGGAGAATTTAATAAATTAAATGGAGGTTTTTGTTCCACTGGGCTTTATCTATAACCATATAGAAAGGGGTTTATTTTATGTCCATTGTGTTCAGCTCGTAATAATGTCCACTGGGTTGGAGGTTCTTCTATATCAATATTAGGCAATCTTTGTTCAAATGTTAGCACTTACTTTACTGTAGTTCTACTGGTACAAACTGTGGTCTATCTGTTTCTCTACATACTTTGTTTATTCCCAGTGCTGTTATGTAATGGTCGGGACCCCCACAGGACCAGCACAGATCAGGTACTATTTGGGTGCTGGATCATTCTCAGTACTGCACTGACACTGATGGTGGTTAAGGTACTGGTGGTCCTGGGTTCAAATCCCACCTCTGCCAAGCTGCCACAGCTGGGTCATTAAGCAAGGCCCTTAACCCACCATTTCTTGAATTGTAAGACTGTATGAGTTGTAAGTCGCTCTGAATAAATGCCGTAAATATAAATGTGTGTTAGTGTGTGCTGCTTTGGGTGGATCAGACACAGCAGTGCTGCTGGAGTTTTTAAGCATCTCAGTGTCACTCCTGAACTGAATATAGTCCACCAGCCAAGAATGTCCAGCCACCAGCTTTGTTAATACATAAAGGCAGAGCTTGTTCTCTCTTTCATAGCTGTACAGACTTCACTGCCCCCTCCTTACCTCTGTCCGAAACTTCTGCAGCACCGACAGTGATTCGTGATACAGGAAGTCCGACCACTCTATCTGCCCCTTTTTCTCTGAGTCCAGGGCAGCAAACTGGGCTAAAACTTCCTCTTCCTGCTCGTCCGTCAGATCTTTCTCAAACAACTGCTTGGACACGAAGTGTCTATACTGAAGGAGCTCATCCGAGACCAGGCACGATTCTGTAAAGCCAGAGCAAAGCAAAGACCTAGAGCTCATCAGTGCTGTCATGGAGCAAAGTGGTACACAAACATGATGGATGATGATGGATGAGCCTGTTTTTAAAATAAGTCACCACCATCTGGTTTTCACAGATACGCTGAGTAAGGGGCTCAGGGGGGCTAGTTTGGGTTTCGTGTGTGTGCATGTGTGTTTGGAGGCACCTGGGATGATCTTGCACTGTTTGAAGGTCTCCATTAAACTGTACATCTCTTCTTCGGTCAAAAGCAGGTTCAGGTTATCCTGCGAAGGAGGAACCATGTGACAAATTCACAAGTACATACAGGTATGTCATAAAGGTATCACAAGATTTCTTACAAGGGTAAATTCCTTATTTAAATGTACCTTATTCTGTATAGTGAATATTTGGATAGTGAGAAAATCATACTTCGTTCCCCCCTTTTTCAAAACCCCGCCCCATTAAATGGGGTGTTGCTCATCACCCATGTACAGGCACATATGAAAATGGGTCTGCCAGATGAACACACACACACACACACACACACACGCACTGGGGGATTAAGCCTAAACAATTTACCCTGATTGGATTAAATGTCCTGCGTAAATAAACACTGCACAAGAACAAAAGTTAACATAAATTATATCTTTTTTACTTTTTCTTGGGTTTTCTTTCATAACTTGTTTTGCTTTTGTTCCATTTTGGCTCCTTTAGCTTTAGCTAAACATTCAATTCAATTAAATTCAAAAGACATTGTCACAAAGCAGCTCTACATTGTTGCATAAACATTTGTCACTAATTGGATTCTATTGGCCTCAATGAGCAAGCCAAATGGCGACAGTGGAACGGAAAAACTCCCTAAGATTAAGAGGAACCATCTTCAGAAAGGAAACCCATCCTCATTTGGGTAATAAACATAATTCACATTATACATTAAAACATGTAAATGAAAACATGCAATATGTGTATGTAGTGATGGGAGAGTGAGCATCTTCAGCATGGCTGGTCTTTAGCTAAACCTTTAGCTAAAATCAAACTTAAGTTTATTAAATATCTTTTTGTTAAGTTATTCAACATATAGTTTTCTAGTAAGTATTACAGTGTTCCCTTGTTTATCGCGGGGGTTACATTCCAGTAAGGTGTATTTATACTCTATTTTAGCCGTAGAACTTGCAGAACGTTTAGGTGGCATCGTAGGGCTTAAATAAATTCAGTCTATAATGAAACTTTCACTAACAGTGAACACAACACCGCAGATAAAAACTTGTCATGTTTGTCGGCAAGTAGCGACTCAGGTGGGCGATGCTCTAGTCTTACTTCTCATTTTTGGTGAGTATTTATCCGCTGAGTAAATACTGTATTTACTGTAAATCGTAATATTTTATGATTTATAACATTCATTTATTGTTAGAATTAATATTTTTATTATATTTTTATAAATAGGACCACCGGTTAATGGGACCAGCCGCTTATTCGGACCAAATCCTAAAGTACTAAAACAAATCCTATTAAATACGTGTAATGTTATTCGCTTATTTGGACCATAATTCCGCTTAATCGGACCAAAGAACATGTACAGTATGTAATATTCGTGAATTAACTCTTCGTCTCTGGCATAATTACCCGAAAACTCCTGAGTTTCTCCCCCAGCCCTCTACTGCCACCTACAGGCCTAACATTTCCATTTACTACAAAAACAAGCCACAAGTTGCCATTTAGCCACAGCTAAAGCGCGTCAAATCACACTGGATAAGTTCTTCAAACGTTGACTGGAATTTAGTAAGAACTTGTGTGTGTATATATATATATATATATATGGTTCATACTGTCTAAAATGAATATAAATTCCAAGTATGTTTTCGAATTTGGGGTTGTAATTGGACTGTGTTCTTGGCGCCTATTTGGGCTAACATGAGATACTATCTACTACGAAGAATTCAAAGCACTACTGTAATTCACTCTGGACAAATTTGTCTAATAAATGCTGCAAATGTAAATGTTTAGGTAAAGTGACATACTATAGCTTGATTATGATGAATATTTTGTCTGGTGTAAACTAAGCCCAGAACACTTTCTTCAATGCAGAATTTAGGGAAATGTATCATGTAAAAAAAACCTCTAAACGCTAAACCTCGCCTCGATTCAATTTCAATTCTAATTAGATGCAAATCATGTCAGTGTTCTATCAGTCATGTGATCTAAAAATTTCTGCAAGAAAAATGCCTTTAAATTGTGTTGTTTTCCTTAAAGGGTTAAACAGTCACCGTGGCACAGGGCAATTTTCTTCCATGCTAGCTGTTGTTGAAAAGACAAATGCTTTTAACCAATTCCCTGGCAATATCTGATGGTTGTGAAACTGTATAAGACATTTCAGCCTATTAGGGCAAAAGCACTAGTATATTTTCAGCATGCTAACATTCAAACGTTATTCCCTCTAGACAGATTCTGAGAAGACTGTGCCTGAGTGATGAACTGCGGTGGCTCCTCACTGTTTCTCCCTCACTCAAGTCTCCCACACTGTCCCACAACACCCACCACATATTGTCCTCAATCCTCTGCCCTACATTATGTGACTCAGAAGCATGCAGTGTTTATAGATTAAGCACCCATTAAGCTATAAATCAAAATGCCATATGAAAGGTAATGAACCTACTCAATGTATGCTTGCTGGAACAGAAACGAGAGATAATTGTCACCACAGATGGATTGCACATGGTGTTGGAGGCAGTGTGTTTTACTTAGGGAGAGATAGAAAGTATATACATAACAATGACGGGGCAGTGTGGTGAAATGCACACAAACTGTCCCTAGTCTTCACTCTGACATCCATACCCTGCCACTCTTTTGAAAAGTAATTAACAAAGAATTTAGAATAGAACACAACTTGTATGGGCATCTCTGTCTTCAACACTGCTAAAACGTGCTAATGACATATTCTAATTATCAGAATAACAGTCACTGTGTATGATACCCCCCTCTAAAATCCCATAACAATTATATATATATATATGTATGCATTATATTATATCCTGATGAGAGGTTCATGTTCACATAACTATATACAGCCATATACATTTCATAGTCCGAATTAGCCAATAATTAAAAGAAAAACACACAATCTCTCTCAAAATGCATTTTATTTGTGACTGGTTGGACTTTTTGGTGATTTGAAATAATTGTACAGTTTTAAGTTCAGTGTAGGTCTTTTATGATCTTGTGATACTTTCCAGAGACGAACATGCTTCTAACAAGGACAAGGACTAAAAGAGTCTGCTCATTCCTGGAGGTCTGTAAAAGGCTGCTTCTTTTCAGAAAAACTGCAAGGTCCTCTTTCTTTACAGAGGACACCAAGCTCCTGTCTGTGTGCAAAAGGCCACACGTTTCTTCAACTGTGCACAGCTCTTACCATCCCCTGCTGTTGTCCAGATAAATCCAAGTACTGGCTCTGTCTAGAAGATTACAAAGGACTGAACAGAGAAATACCATCCAATGTTCCTATCCTGATGATTACAAACAGTCAAGTGGGCTAAACATGAATCTGTAAAGATTACACCTTCAAAAAACACTACAGCTCCTGATTCATGACAGATGGCCACGAGTTCCTGGTACTATCCAGAAGTCTGCAGACTCCTTCTTCTCAGATACTAAAAGGTCCAGCACTCATTGACAATCCCTGCTTCTGTGCATAGCATTACAAACTCCTGCTCCATTCAAGTGGGGAGGTTTACAAGTTATTGCTCTTGTGTAGACGGATGTGAATTCCTATTTCAGCTTTTGCTCCTTACAAGACTACAACGTACAACATACAAAGTACAATGGCTGTGAAGAGAATGGAAAATTCATTTTTGTGTGCGTAGGACATCAGGTTTCTGCATAGATGGTTACAAGCACATTCTCCTTTACAGAGTACTACAAGCCCCTAATCCTCTGCAGAGGAGTACACACTTCTGGGCCTGTGCAGAGGATTACAATTTTCTGGTTGGTACTGCTGATAAAGTGATGATAACAATATATGTTTAAAATGTAAATCTATATTTTAGATTTTACAAACACTCAACTCACTATGACTTGGGTTCCAACATGAAGGACTACAGGCTCTAGAAAGCCCCTGTTGCATTGCAGAGAGCTACAAGTTAATGCTCCTATGCAAAGAAATACAAGCTTTTGTGCAGAAAACCACTAGATCCTGCTCCTATGTGGAAGAATACAAGCCCTTGTGCAGAAGACAAGATCCTGCTTCTGTGCAAAAGATTATAATGTTTTACTTCTTTACAGATAAGTACAAGTTGCTACTTATTTGATTTAAATTCCAAGCTTTTGTACTTTTACAGAGGATTACAAGCTTCCACTCATTTTTGCAGAACTACAAGCTCCCATAACATTAAAGAGAACTGCAAGCCCCCATTCCTTTGCAGATACTACAAGCTCTTGCTCTGTTGTAAGGATTTGGTTATCTTGCTCATATACAAAGGACTTTATGTCCTGTTAAAGCATCTACTCATTTTCATAAGCAATACAAACCTCTCCCCTGGGAACTACATGTTCTTGCTAATATCCAGCGATTACCAGCTCCAGTACAGTAAATCACAAGCTGCTGCTCATGTCCAGATCAAAATCTTTATACATTTGGAGGAACTATCTACAGATATAAAGATATTTTAGAGTCTTGTAGGGTTCCTTCCACTACTTCCAGCTTTACTCTTCCATCGGTTATCTTTAATGCTCTAATGTGAAGCTTTAAGACAATCTGCTTTGTGCTATACAAATAAACATATATACTATGGTAGAAAGTATAAACTTTTTAGCTACAAATTCAGTTCTTCAAGTAAAATTTGTACTTAATACCCAGGTTAAGTTAAAACCTGAGCAAAAATTATAATGCATGGCTAAAATTAGAGTCTCATTTATCCTTTGGTGTGTGGAATGACTATCTATGCCACATTTTCACAAGTTTGCACTGTAATTAATCTTCTTGTGCGCAACCACCTAATTAGTCTTGAATATTCATGATGGAGGCTCGGTGGCATCAATTTAGAACTGTGACAAAGTCACTTCATAATTTCTTAAGAGTCCAAGTGCTATTGATTGTCAGACAGGAATTCCTCAGTGTTGCACTGACCAGTCCAGCCAACATTTTTTAGACGTGGAGTCTGGAGAATCAACGTTTTTTTTCAACATCTTTTTAAAACATATACAAAGCTCAATACAATAAACAATAAAATGTAATTAAAATAAAATAAAATATTTGTACAGACGTTCAACTCCTTGAAAGACGTTTACTACAGTAAACATATTTTGTACGTTCAAAAGTGGTTCTGGACTGACCGACGTGATACAGACATGATTTAAACGTCCTTTTGACGTTGTGTGTTTGCTGGGTAGTAGTGTATTAAAATCCCATAAACATCCCTTTACAACTTTACAAGGTAAATCTGATTTCATGTATATGTTTGCCATGATTAATAGCAGAGAAGTAAAAATGGATTTTTAAGTATTATAAGAGAATGAGTGCCACATCAAGGGTCTGGTAAAACGTTTGTCATAACTTTTTAACTAATACCGTTTAGAAAACAGTAACAAAAATGCCTCGTTGAATGTTAAAATTAGTACAGCTGGATTCATTAAATATGAGGATACTATATTTTAAATAATCTTTTGAACTTACTGCTCAGGGTGAATATTTTACTGCTGTTATTATATTAAGAGTTCCCTACAGTTCCCTTGGCCACAGTGTCCCTTTTTCTTGGTTAGTTCTGTCTCATAATTTGCGTGGTTCTGTAACTGTGAAGTTGAATTAACAAAATGAATGTTACTGAATCACTGAATATACCAGTGAAGTACACAGTTTTAAGGCTTTTGTACTATATGGTAATGATGACAAAACATTATTTTTAATCAGGCAATTAAAATACACAACATGGTGTTTCAGTGTACTACAAATATATATATTTATGAATATGTTATTAAAAAGGGCTATAGTTAGAGGTGAACTAACTGTAAAGTCAACAAACTCAAATAATGACTAACAATCTCATTGTTTAAAATGTGTTTATATGAATATACTTCCCACTTTATATCACAGTCTAGAGAGTTTTCATTTAACACAACCCATAGTGGCATTTTATAGCTATAATAATCATAGTGTTAGTTTTTTTCTGGTTCCATATAAACTTTCTGAACTTTACTCTACAGTTAGAGGCAGTCATTTCCATCCTTTTCAAGATTGGATTCAATATTGAATTTAATATATATTGCTCACAAAAATTAAAGGATACTTCAAAATGAAACATCCCATAATGAGATACCGCCACATTTTTGGCAGCAGTGTATATGCAAGTGGAATACAAGTATTAAATCAACTTCAGTAGTAAAAACATCTTGGGAGTGTATTAGTAAAACTCTTATTCGAATGTAAAATGTGCCAGTGTTAATAACAACAGCTGCTTATTGTTTTAAATTAGAAACAAAGACATTTTTTCAGAACCAATGATCTCCTACAATGTTAGTCAAAGAAACAAACCACACATATTTGATAGACTACAAAGCCCCCAAAAAGCAGAACACCACAATAACATATTAAAAGTTCATTGATTTAAGTACATGTAAAATACATACATGATAGTTAAACAACTGCCACTGTTGAGCCCTTAAGAAAGACCCTTAAACTTCAGTTGTGTTAATTGTACCTGTAATTGTAAAATGATCTGGATTAGCATTTCTGCTAAATGCTGTCAATGAGTGTGTTTACATGCACTTAATAATCCAATCATAGTCAGATTTCTGCAGTAATCTGAAACTGCACTACACTGTTGTGGTGTTTACTTGCTTATGAAATAAAGACACCGTTTTATTACCAACGTAACTTTACTGTAAGCACTAGCACATTACAGGCACACAGGAACCTCGCCTCGTACGCTGCTTCGTTCCTTCTATATTCCCCGCTCGCGCGTGCGCAGTTCCACTCTATGTCCTGTTAGGGTGCATTCACTAACAGTCCATTTCAGAGTGCGTTCATAAGAGTGTATGATACAATACTGCAAACATTACAGGAATGTCAGCTGGTAGCAGCAGGGCCGGAAAAAGATCCAACAATAGAGGTGCGTGAAACAGTTAATTCCTCTTACAGAACCAATTGAGCTCTGCTATAAACATCTGACAACTACAGTGGCTTGCGAAAGTATTCATCCCGCTTGAAGTTTTAAATCTTTTGCCACATTTCAGGCTTCAAACAAAGATATCAAATTTTATTTTTTTGTGAAGAATCAACAACAGGTTTGACACAATCGTGAAGTGGAACAAAATTTATTGGATATTTTAAACTTTTTTAACAAATAAAAAACTGAAAAATTGGGCGTGCATTATTATTCATCCCCTTTACTTTCAGTGCAGCAAACTCACTCCAGAAGTTCAGTGAGGA
>JAUZSU010139942.1:0-15643 GCA_034780255.1 Parotocinclus maculicauda | reverse complement strand
TTACACCCAAAATTTTAAAACCTAAGTTTTTTGATTCAATTGTTTGAATAAGGTTGGATACTTGTGGCTTCACTTGCTCACTTAAAAAGGTGTTCAACCTAGGACTTCCTATTTTGTCTTGATTGAAAAAAGCAGGAGCATTTTTAAAGAGAGACTCTCCTCACTTGCTGGCCTTGTAACTTAAAAGGTGGGGAATTCTCACACCTTCTCATAAACAAACGAGTGACTTCCCTCGCTGGCTCTGCTGTATTTGTTTTGTTTTGACGGCTGAAGAAACCCGCAGTCATGGATCTTAAAGCGGAAAACGAAGACGAGAATCTGGACATTGAACGACCGGCGCCGATTGAAGTTTTCGCCAGCAGGTCTACGCTGCATGGCATCTCCCACATGTTTACCTACGAGAGGCTCTGCGTGAGGCGCTGTCTGTGGATTATCTTCTTCACCGGCTCGCTCTCGTTTCTTGTACTGGTGTGCGCCGACCGGGTCCGGTTCTACCTGCAGTACCCCCACGTGACCAAGCTGGATGAGGTTTCGGCCCCTATGATGACCTTCCCTTCCGTGACCTTTTGCAACCTCAATTCGTTTCGCTTTAGCAGGGTCACGCGCAACGACCTGTACCACGCTGGAGAGCTGCTGGCACTGCTGAATGGCAGGTGAGTTTCCAGACTGTGGGGTAAATGAGAGGGAAGCATTAACTAAGGGGAAATTCTGGGTTACCTGAGTGTTTGAGTGGATCAGTAAAAAGTTCTGGGTAGATGTTTTTAAGTGATATCATGTTGGCACATCCTGCAGGTGTACAGCTATGGATTGGCACTCAGTCGTCCATGCACATTGTGTGTAGTTATTGTGCATTATTTGATCACATGATGATGAAGAAGTGGGTTTGCGGATATGTTGCTTAACTCAGAAGTCAAAGAGGTATTTTATAAACCCCAGGGCACAAACGGGAGAAAAGGATCTGGACAGTGTTGGTTTAGAGGTGGTCCATTTCCTTTAATTTATAAGGTACAAGTGGGGTGAGGTTCAGACGGGATAATTTTTTTCTATACTTCTGTCATAAAGTCATAACTATATGACTTTGGTAGCCTAGCGGTTAAGGTACTGGACTATGGACCAGAAGGAAATCAAACCTCTGCCAATCTCCCACTGTTGGGTCATTGAGCAAGAACCTTTACTCCACACTTGCTTGGATTGTAAGACCGTATAAACTACAAGTCGTTCTGCTAAATGTTGTAAATGAGTGCCTACGATACAATAATTGATGTTTTAACTTGTGTGAGCTGACATTATAGAGCAAAAAAACAGTCATAAACACACCTTAATTTTACATTCAATAGCACAACTTAATTTACTTCTGAAGTGTAAAGAATGCATAGTACAAGTTTTATAAACAAGGAACAACACAAAAAACGAATGAACAGAAATGATAGAAAGGAGGTTTATAAGTGTTAAATGCTCTATTTTCTGAAGAACAATTTGAAAAGACAAAAGTCCTTTTCTTGCATAAAAAATCAATCAACATAATCTTCAGTCCCTTGCAATAAAAATAAATAATAGGTATTCCTGATTTTATTGTGGTTCTATATGGATATTTCGACTTTACAATGGGAGACTGTACTTCAGGTCATGTGACATGCAGTACGATATTCTCCTGTACTCTCTAGTGCTAAATAAGAAAATCGGCAGTGCGTGACATAGGGTGTCATGTGATGCGGAGAGATGAACTCAGTGAAATGTAATGAGAAAATGCAGTGGTCGTGGCAATATTTATATTAAAATCATTATTGTTCCTCACTTTTAAACCAATACTTAATGGATTACGTAAGAAATCCAATTTTTTATTATAAAATAAGCTTTATGTTAATTATTTTGCCCAGTTGTAGGTTTATGTAAGTGTTTTAAGCATGTTTTAGGTAGAATCTGCTTTGATATATACAGTAATGTGTTAGAGATGCACCAATTACAATTGTCTTGGTCCATTTCAACTGCAGATTGGTCGATTCTGATTTTCTTTTTGTTTAAGAATTGTAAGTGGCAGCATACAGAAACATTTTTGTTATAATGGAAACTTCTTCATTGTTACAAAAAGATAGCAGGGGTTTCTTGCTTGTTCCCCACTCTCTAACATAAGCTTTAACCTTTTTCCTTTGTTAGTTTCTGAAATTCTGTGTATCAACTCTTTAGGGACTATTTAGTTGACTAAGTAGCACTCAAAACACAACCGAAATCTAACACTTTCCCAGCATTAACACACATTAGCTAAAGTCTGAATGAACGTTAGTAAAAGTGCTGTGCTTTTTATGTGTAGCTGTGTTTTGCTCTGTACAAGTTAAATGTGAACAGGACAGAATCGTTTATATAAGATCGGTTCATCTCTGCTTAGGACTGATTGCTCTAAAAAAACATCTGGTTTACGATACGTTCAACGTACGCTTGATTGTTTGTACCGTATCCCCATCGTAATTAAAACAGAAAGTACTTGCAGAAGAAGTCTTACTGAGAGCGGGTTATGCATCTTTGAGCACGATGTATGGTTGCACCCTCTGGTGTTCATAATATGCAATTGCATTAGATGGCATAAGAACAAGAACACATAATGCACATAAGACAATGCAGATGATAAAATGTTTGCATCACGATGCATTGTTGCACCTCTAATCTTATACCTTGGCAGGTATGGTGGGCATTTCCAGAGTCCCCGGTTCGAGTCCTTCTGAATGTGTGCAGTTTGCAGGATTTATCTGTGTCTGTGTTGGTTGTAAATCACATTTCAAAGATGTTTTAGGTTTTAGGTTAATAATAAGCGTTATCATAAATGTACTGATTAGAACCGACCCTCTGTGAGCCTAAATTGGATTTAACTGGTATAGAATAAGTATAAATGAATGACTTTTAAGCCTATTTCACAAGCTGCTAAAATTGTTTTCTTCAAAGATCTAATTCCAACATGATTAATCGCGGTTTATAACGGGTATGAGCTGAAAAAGTGTTAACAGTATTTGAATAAGCATCTTCTCCTCCCAACTAAGCATGTCTTTAACGACTCCCATCATTTACAGAAGAGCCTCTTTAGTTATTTTTTTTTACAACAAAACCTGTTTTCCTTGTAGATTTTGGTGGCTAAAAGGCCTAAGATTAATTAAAGAGGCCGTCAAGTGAAATCTCTGCAGCCTCATTAGCTGTGGACGAGCGGAGACGTGGTCTGCAGTGGAAGTGGTGCGAGAACATGTTAGATCTTAATAAGGAAAGAAGAGAAATGCCGTTGTTATTTTAACTGCAGGTCATGATTGTGTGTTTTATTTAATAGCCGTTCCGTCTTGAGTGACGACCTGCTGACGCTTGGCAGAAATGCTCCTCTGGTTTCGTCATCCTAAGCTAAAAAGACTCTAGAGGATTGACTTGATTTCTACTGTAATTAACCTTGAGACGTTTTGTTACCAAAAGATCTACATCCAATTTAGGTCACTTGCTCAACGCAAGGCAAGCTTATTTCTATAGCACACGTTATACATATGGTTGTTGTTTTTGGACTTTTTTCCTGCTTCAAGTTTGATTCCCAGCCTGGCTATGTTTCCACTGGGTTTACTCCCACATTTTAAAAAACATGCGTTGGTTTTTTTTTAGAGCTGTTAATTTGGCTCAAAAATTACATTTGAATATTTGGTCTGTTTTCCTGAATGAATTAAGGATTTTATGTCTAATACTGTATAAAAGTCTTAGACCGCCGTTAGAATAGACATACTATAGTCTCTTATACAGTGGTACCTCAGAACTCGTCGAATTTGGTTCTTGACGCATTTTGACTAGAAAACAATGTCTTACTTGGTACTCAATGAACTTGCTTAATCTAGTAGGAGTTGAGTAAAGTTAAAACTGCAATGAGTCGCCATTCATAATTGAGTAAACAGCGATTCGGTGATTCAGATTTACAATAGCCTTTGCTAAGTGCATATCTCCACTGTGCATAGCGTATTATTCTTTGTTTTTAAACCCACAGTACTGTATTCTTAGTGCAAATAACATCCCATTGGTCCTAAAATGGTTAGTAATGACAGCCAACAAAAAGGAAAACAGGAACTGAATCCTCCAGAATGCCCAGCCTATGCTGGGGAGTACCGTAATGTGTAGTGGTTCTCTGTACTGTTTTCCTTTTTGGTTGGCTGTTATTACTAACCTTTTTAGGATCCATTGGGACTTATTTGCACTATGAATACTATACAATGGAATACAGTACTGTACTGTACTGTGAGCAGAATTTGACAAGTCCGGACATTAATGTCTCAGTGGTAACGCCTCTGGACTGCTGGACAAAAGGTTGCGAGTTCAGTTGCGAGGGCCTTTAAATTGTTCAGTTTTGAAAAGACCACATTCTGAATTGTTTCACGAAACATTAAGAGCTTCCTTTGTTTTTAATTAATCGCAGGCATGGGGTGCGCACATGTACACAATGCACCCCCCACCCCCACCTCATCCAAGTGCTGGGGTATTTTTAGCATATTGATCCACTGTGCAGTGTTTTGTCCCTCTTTTAGTCAGACTCTGGCTCTGATGTCGTTATTATAATGCCACAAGAACAGTCTCAATTTTCTAACACAGTTTCTGAGCACGACCCCAACGTCTCACATTACACACCCGCCGCGGGGGGGAATTATCCCATCTCGCCGCCAAATTTACCGCCAGACTGCTCGATAGCTTCAGGATGTTCCAGTGAGACGTTATGCAAATCGGCCATCTAACCCGAGATTGTTTGATCGCTTAGTAAAGTGATGGTTTATAAAGCTGTGTCTGCATGGCTTGATGTTATATTTTAAACGAACAATAATTGCACGATAATTGAAAACACTGGGACTCTGTAACATCGAGCAGATGTACACCAATCAGCCAAAACATTTAAGCCACCTGGTCTGTAATTATTAAAAGCGTCATATTAACGTCCACGTGAATGTCTGGACTCAGGGTTTCTTCAGAAAGAACGTTATTCTGAGCGTCACATGTCTGCTATGTGTTGTGTCCTCCCATCCCCAGGATTCAACGCTTCTGTGACTCGTTCCACAGGAGCTCTTCTGTCCATTTGGACCAGACAGGATAGGCTTTGTTGCTCATGTGCATTGATGAGCACCCTGCGACCGGTTCATGGTTTGTTCCTTCACAGACCACCGTTGCTACGAACTCACAAGTCTTGTCGTTAAGTATATACTCTAATAATGTCTAATAATGATAAATATATAGTGTGTAGCAATTAAAAGCCCCAAGAAATCCATGAAAAAGTGAGCTTTTAAACACTACCAGATAGTTTGGACCAGGTAATGAGCAGAAGGAGTGCATTTTTAGTGGGAAGAAAAGGTCTGTTCATTACTCATGTAAGAAACTGTTACTGAGATGCAGTGTTAGGCAAGTTACACAAAAATGTAATCCATTTCACAGGACTAATTACTTCTTACAAAATGTAACTGGGATGACTTTACTCATTACTTTCTGGCAAAAGCGCAGGAAAAAAAAACATGAAATTTCTCAGGTTCAGACCGTCTGCAACGAGATTAAAGTCAAGGAAATGTAAGAAACACTGTTTTTTTATTTACATTTTCCACACGGTGCCAACTTCTTTGGATTTTGTGTATTATTGTATAGATTTACTTAACACTGCTGTGATGTGATGAAAACATTTATCCATCGAACTCCTCCCGCACTGAAAGCTCAGTGCTTTCTCATTGCCTGTCACAGATGTTACATCAAAGAGTTAATTAACGTTGCAAAGTTTCCTAAGAGGCTTTAAGGCCAGAAAAGAAGAGTAGACGTGCCAGATTGGGAGTACCGACTCGGTTTGGTCCGTCAGACATGAATGGAGTCTGCTAATTGCAGCATTATGTGGAAAGAGAAACGGTTGTGAGTGAATGAATGTACTGCTGAATGAACTGAACCTAAATCCTTTAACACTCGGTGCATTTGAGACACGTCCCCGGTGCGCTTGCGGTTCCACTTCACCTCCTCATTTCCACGCCAGAGGAGATGATGAAGCAGTGCATAGAGACTGGAGGTTAAATAAAGGGAGCAGACAAAGAGAGAGAGAGAGAGAGAGAGACAGAGAAAGAGAGGGAGGGAGAGAGAGAGAGAGAGAGAGATAAAGAGAGAGAGAGAGACAAAAAGAGAGAGACAGAGAGAGAGAAAGAGAGAGAGAGAGAGACGGAAGCTGAGGCAATTAACTTGTGTCTCGTAAGCCGGGTGATAAACAAGGCTTTATCCGTGTGTAATTAGTAGTGTTTGTGAAAGCGCACTGTTGCCGTGCTGATAAACAGTTGGTCAGGTCCCGTTGAGCCCGGTGATGGAGCGCCGCGAGTCGCCCGTGCGGTCTTTGGTGATAGCGCTATAGAGAGAAATGAGATATGCTCTCAGGGATGACAAGACGCAGCATGAGGAATAAGAACGAACTCACAAGGCTGGCCTTAAAACCAAAGAGGATCTTCATTTCTCTTAGAAGCTTTTCTTTATTTCATGATAAGGCAGTGAAGGGTTTTACCTAATACCCCGTAGCTTTCAAATCTCAGAGGAGTCCAGAATAATAAGGTTCATGTATATTTTAATACTGTCTGTCGGAGACACCGGGTGAAACCCAATGCAGCTTTTATTTAGCAGAAGCAAAAATCAAGGTCAAGGTTGATAAACTTTAATAAAATAGTTTTCATGGATGTATCACCGCCCATCTGAGGCTGCTTTTGTAGGCAATGTTTTTGCCTTTAACATGTCAGTGGCAAAAGCTCAGGACTCAGGACTAGTGTCAATGGCCACTGTTGAAGCCCTAAACAAAAGCCTTAACCCTCAGCTCAAAGCTCTACAATTACTCCCAGATAAGGTTTGTTCTAATCATATGACAGCTTTAAGGCTTTCTCGTCTCTCTACGTACACACTCAGTGTCTGGTTGTCTGGTGCCTGGTCATTTAGAGCGGGATTGTCCCCCTTCCAAACTCTTTGCTAGCCTGTGCTTGAGCTTTCCTGTGCTCACAGCATCATGATTCTACTATTTGTGGTGGAGAAAGCTGCATTTAGACTTTATTATTGTACTGCATGGCTTCTCGTACTGGACCAAACATTAGTGACTTGTGACTGAAACATACCAAATATCGCATGAGCAACAGCTGCGATTTGATTTGGCATGGACTGGTTGATCCAGCAGCTTAGTGTAGGGACTGTGGTTCAAATGTACTGTCACCTCAACCAAAGGACCAATTATAGCATAATTAAAACACCCCCAGAACACCCGAAAACCTCCTCCAGCTTACAACTTACAACGAAGCCTTCATGATTTCTCCGATGAACACGATACCGAGCATCATTCACCTTTAGACTAAACCCAGATTCTTCTGATAACCAGATAACACATTTCCAGTCATGAACAGTCCGATTTTTGTGTCTTTTCTCCCACTGTAACTGGGCAACTTTGTGAGTAGGTGCAACTCTGCTCCATATGTTCATGGTATGCAGTTTGCTGTGCAGTGCTCTTGGCTAAAAGATCTTTGTTCTTACCTGGATGAAAAGTGATTTTTATTCCCAAGCACATCAGTGGTCCCTGTCCATCAATTTTCTATAAACTAGGATTTTTGCCACTGCTGGCAGAGCCGTGTGATCGTACACATCGATACACCATCAAATTCAGCTGCTTCCTTCACACTGTGGCCTTTGGCACACCCGAATAAAATCGCTAATGTTTGCCAATCATCAATAGTTACTTTGTGGCCCAATTATCAATCATTGGACAAGAGATTTGCTGCACTGTACCACCTCTTCTCAATCCATGAACTGTATCACATACTCGTTGGGTATTTATAGCCTGATCATCTTCGTACAGTGCCATCTACCCAAGACCATCACTTCCAGTGGGTCTAAACATGGGCACAGTACAGGGCAATCACCTAGTGGGAGTGCACCCTCAGATCCGGTTTCCTCACTCAGCCCAAAGACATGCGGGATAGGTCGTTTGGTCAGTCTAAATTGGCATCGATTGGAGAGCGTAATGGCCTACACGCCTAGCCAGTGGGGTGGCGTTAAATAATGGTTAAAACACCAATGCAGTGACATCTACAAGGCGATATTCCATCATGTGTTTATAGTATGGTTCTATCAGTCTGTGTGCTTGTCAATGTGTACTTGTAACTCAGTACAATTTTGTGTAGATGGTAGTGTTCCAGTCGTGTTTCAGCTGAATCTGAGTTGCATTTACGTATCGCTTGCAAACAGTTTTCTTGTGAAAATACCAAGTATGTTTACATTACAGTAGCATAAACAGACTGTGCAACCAACAACCTGTTTCCCAGAACATAATGTGGACATTAAAGGACACATACCTGTACATATAGAGCAATAGTCCATGGTGGTTCGATGGTAAAAAGCTTTTACTCCGAGATTAATTTAGGTTATGGGACAGGGCTGAAGCTTTAATGTAAAGCTTGATAAAACAGCAGCAGGGGATTGGCGTGTGTTATGAGTCAGCGCTAATAGAGCAAGAGAGAGTGAATGAGGAATCATCCAGCCTGAGTGCAGCGTGAAAGCTTTAACACACATTACAGTTGACAGTCAAACCTGGAACCACGCATCACAGACACCCTTCCACCAGCTACATGAACGTCTTATTGAAAGAGGCTCCATAAATAATTGGATTGGTGGAAACGGCGTCCATAATCGAATGCTGGCAGATATCCAAGTGGAAATTCACGTGGTCACATGCACGATATAAACCTTCCCATTATGATTTATTGTTATTTATTGGCTATGAGAAGTGATTTAGTCAAAATAATCCCTTAACATTTACAGATATGGACCATTTATCATTAGCTTTACGTTCTATGGAAGAGGTCATTTACCGAAATGGGCGTTGACCAGACATTACCATAGTTACATAGTCTTTTCATATTATGATTATTATTATTGTGTACTATGTAGGAATGAGTATCATTTGTATTTGCTCGATTTTGATTCTAATTGAGATTCAGACACATGATATAAATAATGGTTAACCCTAATAAAAATTGCACATGTCAACGTCTGAGATACACTGCTCACAAATATTAAAATGAAATATCCCATAATTAAATATCCCCTAATGTTCGTGAGCAGTGTATATTAGACGGTAGGTGTACCGTTCCTATAGTACCGTTCGTACAGTTCCTATAGTCCTTGAGTTGTATGAGGGTGACATGTGCAGTAAATGTGCACTAAAAATCTATCTTGTAAATCCCAAAATGTTGTCCCAAAAAAACACAACTGGTCACCTCAACAGCCAATCAAAGCTGCAGAACCATGAGCAGAGGTGAGGTAATAATTTGTGTTTATGTGAGAATGAGTGTTTATTATTATTCATTAAAAAAAATTATTCATTTATTATATGCTTTGTTATTCTCTTAGTCCTGGGCAGGGTCAAGGCAGGAACAACCCTAGACAGTGCCCCAATTCATTGTAGGGCACTCACACACACACACACACACACACACACACACACACACACACACACTCATACACTAAGGGCACTTAATAGACACCAATTAACCTAACACACCTTTTTTGGAATGTGGGAGGAACCGGAGTAAACCCACCCAGACCACTCCACATGGGGATTGAACCCAGGACATTTTTGTGTGAGGTGACAGTACTACCCACCGAGCCACCGTAATGATTGATAAATGTAAAGTAAATTTCATTTTTTTTTCAATCAATCAATCAGTCGATCAATCAATCAATCAAAATTTATTTCTATAGCACTTTTTTACAAAGGAGCATCGTCTCAAAGCAGCTTTACAATATTATATTATCTTAAAAGGCCAGTCCCAAGTTGAGCAAGCCTAGGGAGACAGTGGCAAGGAAAAACTCCCTGAAAGTAAAAGGAAGAAACCTTGGGAGGGCCAAGACTCAAAAAGGGACCTGACCTTCATGGGTGGCCTAGATACTTAAAAGTATATTATAGTAATAGTAAAATTAATTAATACAATTTAAATCAATATTAATATTGAAGTTGGTAATAAACTAAGTAACAAAACAGATTTTAAAACAAATAGATTTTAAAATCAGTCCTCAGTGGGAGGTCCTGGGAGGCACATCGTCTCTTGGTGACTAAGAGATGGAGGAAGTTCCTGCACTCTGGTGGGACTGGGTTCTGCTGATGAAGACTAGTAGAGTGAGGTGAAAGAACATGTGTGTGGTCCTGGAACTGGTACTGTATTTTTTATAGTTTATAGTTTTTATAGTATGATTTGGTCTTGGTCTCAGGTACTCCCAGTCTTGGTCTTGACTCAGACTCGGCTCTGGCGGTCTTGACCACACGTGTTTAAAGCGTTTATTATGGGGGTGGGCAGTACCAAATTAAATGTTTATCACTGGTCACAGTAACAGTCGCATTCTGTAGGAGTGTAGCAGTATTCCATTCTATATAATACATGCCGCTTCCAACCTACTTTCTACGGTCAGCAATTTGTATAGTGTAATAATAGAAAGAGTTTCTACCTAGTATCCTCCCAAGTTCTCCGACTTATGGTAAGCGGATTTCAGACCTGAAGCTTTCCATTGCATCATCTGCACTTTATATACATGATTACAGTCACTGTTTGGATATCACTCTGCTCTTTCCATTACAGACTCCTCCAGAACTCTGTAAGCTAACCACTTTCTGTAAATCCTTTATAAAAAAAAGGGTTTGGGGGGTGAAACGTCTACACCCGACTAACCACAGTAAGTACACAGCATTCTTCCACTGTACGCCTGAGTAAGAACTTAATAGGGTTCACTTATTGGAGCTGGAGCATTAATCAAGCCTGGGGCTTTCAGAAATAGGACTCTTGCTTTTATTTACAGTGGCTGTATTATTGCCTCGGGGCAGATGATGCGGATACGTCTGTTAGGCCATCGTGTGCAAATTAAAGTGCTCATGGTCCGTAATCCAATTGTGGATCCGCACCCGTACCTCCGCTCCTGTGCAGCCCACACTGATTACTTTAGGGAGATACTTTTGCTAGGCCAAAATTGAAACCCGACGCACAAACACAGACGTTCACTTAGCCGTGCCGTCGGCACCGGGAGCCGAGAGCGGGGCCGGGAGGGAGGGGAGAATGGAGTGTAGAGTCCTGAGTGCTCTTCTGGCAGCCTGAATCAAACACCCACCCCTCCCCCCCTCCCAACTCCCTTGGCATGCGCCAAACGTGGGTTCACTTTAATGAACTCACTTTGCTTAATCAAGGCGAGGTGCGACGGTGTGTGAAACAGCTGATGTGGCATCAGGAGCTCCTTTTTCACACATGCTAATGCTTGAGGTAAGTGTCGCTCAAGGATTGGAAAAGGGCTTGAAGTGTACAGTACTGTGCAAAAGTCTTTGGTCACCATGAAATTATAATGGCCATCTGTAATTATTTCTCTGTTTCTTTATTAGAATACAACCAGAAAGGTTTAAAGATACTGTATGTATCTTAATTAAAATAATTACACTCATTGATATTAAGGGAAGAGGCGTTTTGTGCAAGTTATTCTAACCTATAACTATATAATTTGGTTCACATTGGAGTTGGAACTGAATGAAAGTTTATATGTGGGAATGTAATTATGAGATATATCGCATAATTTAAATAAAAAGACATTTAAAAAAAGTTGTACACTACATTTACAGAATTTAGCAAACGCCCTTAGCGACTTACAATTAATACAGTCTTACAATCCAAGCAAATTAAAATATTAAAATGAAAAAAAACAATTATAAAATTAAAATATCCCTCTAATGGTGGCATAAGTCATTTGCACAATAGAGTACATATATGTTTACTTCATATATGTACAGTAAGTTTAGAAAAAGTGCATAAAACATTGGACACCCCATTCAGATAATTTTTGCCAAAACCACACGGCTGTAATTCCTAAGGATCACGTGACTGTATTTGATCACATGACTCAGATCTCTACACTGCTCCTTCTCAGTGGTTCGTCTTGATTTGATGACCAGGTGAGAGCTGGGAAGGTGTAACCCGTTGAGCCAGAGCAGTGCATTTGGTTTTTGGATCTTGCTAAAGAACCTGGCAAAACCATTTGGAGAGTTTCTCAAAAGCTTCAAGTTTCAGCTGATTTATTTCCAACATGGTGGTGGACACAGGTAAAAAAAACAAGGAAATGTGTTCTTTCAAGCACCTTGTAGTTTGTTTTTGGGTTTTACTTGCTTGAATAGCGTAACACAGAAAGAGTTTGCAAGGTTACTTTGCTTTGCAGATCAGGTTTGTTTTTTGCTCCCTTGCCATGTATGGTCAATTGTTTGCATTTAAATTAAATGAAGCACAAGAAAACAAAGCATCCTTTAAAAGCCATCAAAGAGCGTTTTATGTTTGCACAGCATATTGTTAGCTCATCTGTTTCCTCCAGTATCAACAAATTGAGATTATGGCTGTAATACAGCTGGCTGTATCTCTTACCTAGTCCTTATTTCGACTAAATAACATTCTCTATGTGATTTTATTTATAAGCACTATTGTCTTATAAGAAATAGTTTTATATTGTTGTTATTATACTTCAAATAATACTATTTTATGTTAAATTTATTGTAGCCTTGTGTCATTCTAAATATTATATAATCTTCCAATTTAGCATTACTATAAACTTATTAATTAGTTAACTAGTTTTATTTCTACATATCATCTGTTAATTTTTCAGTTTGATCCCCCAAGGGTTTTTCCTTGTAAGGGCTTTAGGAAGTTTTTCCTTGCCTCTGCCACTCTGGACTTTCTTAGTTGGGGCTGTGGGCCTAGATTTATTGCTCACAAATATTAGGGGATATTTGAAAATTTAAAATATTCCCTAATGTTTGTGAGCAGTATATTTGTAAAGCTGCATTGTAAAAAAAGACAATGCTTCTTTGTAAAATAAAATGAATGGAAATAGATGTAATTTGATTACTTTGCATAGTGCACTGTTAGGCTTTAAAAGTTTTGTCATATTGTCGGCCAAAATGGTACCAAATGGAGCACACTAGAACAATCCCACAAGTCTAGATGAGGAATGCTCTTTCACAGTCATGGCCAAAGTATATCGTGTGGGTTTGTATTTTGTTTGTTTGTGTGCGTGTATTTCCTGGAGAGAGCTGAAGCTTTGGATGCTTTATAATTGGCATTTAGATGGCACAAGGTTTACATGTTTTCAGCGGTATCTCTGATGAATGTATGTTGTCTTGTGAAATGACCATTTTACATTCGCATTACAGTAAAAGACTGTGACTATGATCATGTCTGGTCATGACCTATTTCACAGAATGTAATACAGGTTAAACATAGTGCATATCCTTCTAGGACTGTGGTTGCTCAGCGGTAAAGGTACTGGACTCTGAGCCTCATGGTCCAGGGTTCAAATCCAACCTCTGCCACAGTTGTGTCCTTAAACAAGGCCCTTAACCCACCATTTCTTGCATTGTAAGACTGCGTTGTAGAGTTGCTCTGTATAAGGGTGTCTGCTAAATGACAACAATGTAAATGTATAGCTTTAGATGATAAACAATTAACTACACACTGGCTTGTATTCTTCACTATTTTTTATGCTGCACTACTGTTTAGTTATTTAGCAAACCGTACTCCAGACAAATCTCCAGAACTTGATTGTTTGTCGCGGGTTAGAGTAATGCTTTTGGTCTGGCTCCACCTCTAATTCATCACTATCGATTGATTAAAGCTAACACCTTGTTCTGTGAGTAATGGAGAAGGAACTAATCTATCAGAGCTACACAAAGCCTGATGGCACATGGATAAGAAGCTAAACTGGATTTTCGTTGAGTTCCGGCTGTACACAAAGTCTGATGCATTAGGTTTGTTTACTGTTCTAAGCCTTTAGCTAGATACTTACTCCTGTTGTTTGTATGTAATGAGCAGCTCACCATACAAAAAAGTAGTCACAAGTTTGTGGATGTAAGCAACATCAATGTCCATCCATTTGTTGCCATCTTATTTTTTGATTTCCAAGAGGATTCACATCTGAAGATTGCTCCTGAATGTTCATCATACCAATCGGTCACAAGTCCTGTGAACATAATATTTATAATTTTGGCAAAAGGTAAAACTTGGTTAATCCAGTGCAAAATGATTTTTCTTCAGAAGTGTGAAACCCCATGAAAATTTTGACGAGAATTTTCTGTAAACTGTGATTTTTTTTTTTTTGGTTGCCGACAGCTTGTTACTTTACACTAAGGTTTTAGACATGCCCAAATACAATCAGTCCTTTTTGTCCATTATTAACAATTGATTTGCAACCCATTTTTCATACATAAATCGAGACATTTACTTCACTGTACCACCTCTTCTTAGCCTTTGAACCCCATCACACACTCACTTGGGGCTCATGAACAGAGTGAGTTGCATAACCTGGTTTCATTCATGGCTTTGCAGGCTATTAAACTTTTTAAACTATTATTTTGTCCTTTTGTCTCATCTTGCTGGTTGACCACTCTTGAGGAGCCTAACGGTGATTTGGTATTTGTACAAAATCTGTCTGACTGTAAATTGGTGGGATCCAAACTCTTTAGATATGGTTTTGCAACCTCTTCCAACTACAACTGTCTTTCAGAGGTTCTCAGAAATCTCTTTTGTTTGTGCCTTTATTCCCTTTTACAAACGGGTTGTGAAGATCAGATTTTTTGTTCTTTAAACATGGTGCCTGCTTACACTTGATTATCATCCCACTGACTGAAAATGCCACTCTCACTCTCTAATTTCACCTCTAAAATGACTGTCAGTAAATTCCAGGTTACAATACAAACCTCCTCGAGCAACCCTTTGCTTTGCCAGTATAAACACGCAGCATATTTGGGTGCCTAGTACCAGCCGTGTGTTTGGCCCAATAACTTTGTGGAATGTCTGTTACAAAAGAGTAAGTTTTAGGATTTCTTTTCAAGTAGAGTTTCTTTCAGGGGTCTGGTCTGTTTAACTAGCTTAACTGTGGTCTCCACTTCCATTCTGCTCAGCCGGTTAGGATGCAGGCCAGTGAACTTACCAATATATTGAATTATACCATTTACCAGTTTAGAACTCTAATGATTGGGTTACTGGTCCAGGAGAAATGTAATTAAGAGTTATTGAGCTGTTTCGGGATCCAGCTTCACATCCTTTAGCCCTGTAAACGAAACCGCGAGGGGAGCAATACTCAAACAAACAGTGCTGGAGATCTGTGAAATTGCAGGAGGCTACCTCATATGGAACGCCAATCAAGTCATCATTTGTGTAAAAACCTAACTTTGAACGGTATTTGCCTCAACTGCGGACACCACCACTAAGGTGGTTTGCGTCAAACAGTTCTAGGGCTTTATTTAGGAGGAACTACCTCCTGTGAAGCATCCTGAAGAACTACATTTGTTCCCCATGGACTTCTGCTGTGATGACTCAATCTTGTTGTTTCTCCTCCATGACATATGGGCTCATTTAAGCCTGGAGTTCACTGTCGGTCCATTTGTCTGTGTTTCATTTCGATTTATATCTTTCATTTATGTGGCTACTGGTGTACGAGTGCATTTAAAAATTGTAATGCTCTCAATATAAAGTGTGTTCGCACAAGAGGAACATTTTCTAGTCTTTATATAATGCATCCGGAAAGTATTCACAGCGCTTCACTTTTTCCACATTTTGTTACGTTACAGCCTTATTCCAAATTG
>JAUZSU010139932.1:0-15648 GCA_034780255.1 Parotocinclus maculicauda | reverse complement strand
GTAGAATGAGACGTGGCTGCAGACTACTCCCGGCTTTAGGAGTAATTATGGAAGCGCAATAAGATTCAAAGTGCAAAAAGAATAGCGATAGCATTTTTGCAGAAAAGCCTCAAACAGCCTAAGGCGAGTCCACCTTACCGACCAAGCGTGTGCCCGTTCCCGAACCGAGCAGGAGGTACCAGATCCACATCCTATCCTCTGTTTCGCCGTACCCCTGCTTCACCCAGCGTCACCCTCTCAGCCCAAACACTTCGGGGCGATTTGAAAAGTTCCTCGTTGTCCACGGCTATCTCGGGTATTGACGTTTTCTTCTGTTATTTTTCCTGAAGAAGTTCAGAAGAGAACCGGAGAAAGAGGAGGAGGGGGATTTCTCGCTCATGGGCCAACAGGACCCGCACAGGCATCGGGGCGGGGCGAAATTCAAAGGGGGATGGGCGTATTAAGAGGGCTGGCTGTATAATAGACCACAGAGCACTTAACAGTCGTAGCCGAAAGTACAATTATAATAATTCCATACGTTTTTCAACTTTTTATTGACATATACATCCAGTTTAAGCAAAGACTTCATTTACAGCGTTGACCCTTCTTTAAAACCTCTGCAATTGGCCTTGGCATGCTGGATATTAGGCTCTGGGCCAAATCTTGAATGATGGCAGCCCATTCTTGCCTAATCAGTGCTTTGAGTTGATCAAAGTTTCTGTTTCTTTGTCCACCCTTTTTCTGAGGATGAACAACAAGTTTTCAATTTGACTGAGATCTGGGGAGTTTCCTGGCCATGGACTTAATATTTCTGTTTTGTTCAGTGAGCCACTTGGTTATCACTTCTAGCCGTGTGACATGCTGCTCCATCATGCTGGAAAAAATGCCAAATCAAGTCAAATTTATTTATATAGCACTTTTTACAAAGCAGCTTTACAAAATTATATTATTTTAAAAGGCCAATCCCCAATTGAGAAATCAATCACTCCCACCCCTACAACCTTAAAGCACCGCCGCATTTTACACTCACATCACCTACATCCATTGTAAATATATACTTAGCTTACGAATAGTTTATATATTTTTTATTATTATATTATTTTATTTTCTCATGTATATATCACAGCTAGAGGTTTGCACAAATATGTTGTACATGTATTACAATACACGTGACAATAAAAAAGTCTAAGTCTAGGGTGACAGTACCAAGGACAAACTCCTTAAACCCCTAAAAAGCATTGTTCATCTCCAAATTGCTCTAGGATTGTTGGGAAAAGTTACTTTTAGAGGTTTGAAACCATTCCTTATTCATGGCAGTGTTCTTAGACAAAATTGAGTGAACCTTTGATGAGAAGCAACCCCATACATAAATGATCTTAGGAAGCTTTACTGTTGGCAGGACTAATGGTAGCACTCACATTTTCTTCTCCAAACAATAATTTTTCCAGATGTCCCAAGTGGGTTTCATCAGAGAAAATAATGTTACCCCAGTCCTCTGCAGTTCAATCCTTACACTTCCTGCAGAATCTCAGTCCGTCCTTAATGTTTTCTTGGAGAGAAGGGGCTTCTTTGCTGCACTTCTTGACACTTAGCCGTTCTCCAAAAGCCTTCGTCTCACTGTGCATTCAGATGCAATGCACTCTGCACTGGTGGTGACCCGTTCTCATAGCTGCATCCTCTTTAGGAGACGGTCCTGACACTTGCTTAATTTTAAGTCTGCTTCTCTAATTGGCATGACAGAGGGATATCAGCTGTCTTGTCCTCATTAACATTTTCTACTGAGCTAATGAGATGAACTTTAAATTATGCTAGCAGACCATTTTGTAAGGCTGAAATGCAGTCATTTTTGTGATCATTTACACTTACGGCATTCAGCAGATGCCCTTATTCAGAGCCAATTTTATCTGGTACAGACCATTCAGGTCCAGAATCCAGTACCTTAACCGATAGGCTACCGCAGTCCCATCAGGTCACTTGCAATTGCAATTAATTGCAAATCATCTAATCACTCTTCACAATCTAATACAAGAGTTAATACAAATTCCACCCTAAAAAATTGGTGGAGATTTTGTGAAAACCAAAATTTGTGCCATTCTTAAAACAGGACTGTACATTCACTCAGGATTTCACTCATGTCTCATATAAATTCGTGATTCAGTAAGGTTCAAGTGAAGTGCCAAACAGATATAATTTTTACATATTAAAACAGGGATTACAATTACCTACAGTTTTTAACTGTGCACCTAGCAGTAGGTGTGTCCAGAAAGTGTGCAATATTCTATTATACTACATGCAATCGTTGTGATTGTACAACACAAATATCACTAGCATGTCAGTGGTACTGCCCTACTGACAGTGGTCCATCAACCAGTATAACAGTATGTGGTCAGTGAACTAATCACATTTTTTTTATTATTTATTATTTATTTGAGGTAGAGAGTCTTAATACACTGCTCACGAAAATTAGGGAATATTTAATTATGGGGTATTTCAATTTGAAATATCCCATAATTCTTGTGAGCAGCATAGTTTAAAGCATAGTGTCAGGGAATTTCAGAATAAAAAAAATGTTTTGGTTGATCCTCTTAAAGTCTACTTAATCTTTTCTAGTATAAGAAATAGCATTAGATCATTAAGCCTACACGACCTCCTGACAGGGTTTTAGTTCAGTAGTATTCTTAGACTGTAGGCTATTTGGTTAACATGAGGATATGTCTGCTAAGTAGAATATAAAACACTTCTTTAAGTCACTCTGGATAAGGGTCTATATTAAATACTGTAAATGTTCATGTAAATTAAGCCAGGCTGGGTGGCTTAGGTGATTTCCATTTAAGTAGTATCCACCTGTAAGCTAATAGAGAAACAAATGCTAAAATATTCTTCTTGCAATTTCATTGTTCCTTGAAATAGACATTTCAGCAGTAGGCTATATGTGAGTATCAAATGCTTTATTCAGATATTTGAATACAGATGAGCAAAAGTATCTTGCCTTAAAGCAGAAACAGAGCTTAGTGTCAGGTCTTCTTTGGCTGTGTGACAGTGATAACATTTTAATACTGTATCATTTTTATTCTGAATGACTGTGATCAGCTAAGGCAAGCACAAGTCTCCTTGCTCAGAGAGCTACCCCATGTTCTACTGAAAATGTCTGCTGATTTTGCAAATTTTCCAACCTACAAAGGCTGGAGAGGTCTGTAATTTATATCGTAGGTACACTTCAACTGTGAGAGACAATATATCTAAAAAAAAAACAAACAAACAGAAAATCACATTGTATGACTTTAAAATCAGTACTTTGCATTTATTGCATGAAATGAGTATTTAATCACCTACCAACCAGCAATAACTCTGGCTTTCACAGATCCGTTAGTTTTTCTTTAAGAATCCCTTCAATTCTGTACTCATTACCTGTATTAATTGCACCTGTTTGAACTTGTTACCTGTATAAAAGACACCTGTCCACACACTCAATCTTACATTACACAATTACACTTCAACCACCCCACAATACTCAAGACCAAAGAGCTGTTTAAGGACACGAGGGACTTACACAAGGCTGGTATGGGCTACAGGACATGAGGCAACAGCTTGGTTAGCAGGCGCAATTATTAGAAATTTGAAGGATCAAAAGATGACTGTCAATCTTCCTCGGTCTGAGGCTCCATGCAAGATCTCATTTCATTGGGTAAAGAGACCAAAATAGAGCTTTTGGTATGAACTCCACTTGTTGTGTTTGAAAGAAGAGGAAGAAGAATGATAACACCATTCCAACCTTAAAGCATGGGAGTGTAAACATCATACATTGGGGGTGTTTTTTGCAAAGGGGACAGGATGACTGCACCATATTGAATAGAGAATGGATGGAGTCATGTATCGTGATACTTTGGCAACAGCTTCCTTTCCTCAGTAAGAGCACTAAAGCTGGATCGTGGTCTTCCAGTATGACAATGACCCGAAACACACAGCCAGGGTGGCTAGGAGTGGCTCCATAAGACGAATTTCCAGGTCCTGAAGTGGCCTAGCCAGTCTCCATACCTGAACCCAATAGAAAATTTTTGGAAGAAGCTGCAACTCAGCATCGCCCAGCGACACTGCTGTGTTGGCAGAGTAAAGACTTTTCACAATGAGAAATTGGTGTATTTGGTTGCAGTCAGAGGATTGTGATTAGCATCCTAAAACAAAGACAGTGTATTAGTAAGGGCTGAAACAATTCCCAGAAGAAAAAAAAAACAAGAGGGGTTGACGTTTGGATAGAAGCAAATAGCAAGACAGCACAGACTGCACTAGCAGGAGTTGCTTTAGATCCTTTAAGAGATCTGTAGTAACTAAGCTATTTAAGTAACTCAAGAGGAGAGGTTAAAAGGAAGTATCTGAATCCCTGGAGGATCTGATGAGTGATTCAGTTTCTTTGTTGTGTTCACTAATCTTATTAAGAATTATAAGAGCAAATTCAGAGCTGCTTTGTTGGCAAATGGAGGCTGCGGAATCAAATTAAATTCAAAAATTTCTTAAATATTTTTAGTGAGATTTTTAGCTAACTAGCAAATATTAATCTCTTAATCTTTTCATCCATCTTTACCAAAGGAGTTGAAAAACAACATACATGTATCCTTATTGTTAGTTCTACAAATACATGGTGAGTCAAAAGTCACAGAACACACCACATGCTGCATTGTGGACTTTTTGCAAAGGCTACCAAATGTATTGTTGAGGTTTCTTTGTCAGTAGCGGTCTTCAGACGACCACCGCTTGTCATCCACAGTTCTGGTTTCTTGATATTTGGCTATGAGAGATGCAACAGTGCTGTGTGTCTTTCTAGGTGTTGGTTGTTGAATTCAGCGGCTATGTTATGGCAGCTGTATTTCCCAGACATCAGAATTGCCAGTTCCATCTTTACTTACAAAAGTTTAAAATGTCTGTGTTAATAATCACAAGAGATATTGCATATGCCATGATTGTAGCATTTACATTTACAGCATGTAGCAGACACCCTTATCCAGAGCGACTTACAACTTATACAATCTAACAATCCAAGCAATTGTGGGTTAAGGGCCTTGCTCAAGGGCCCAACTGTGGTAGCTTGGCAGAGATGCGATTTGAACCCTGGACCTTCTGGTCCATAGCAGATTACCTTAATTGTTAGGCCACCACAGTCCCAATCAACCACCGCAGTAACAATCAATTTCTGAGACAATTATGGTATTCTTTGATTCATGACCACCTTCCCATTGAAAAAACTTTCCCTTGATCAAATATGGCAGCATTTAAGATCGCAGCCATGTTCAGGACAGAGCCTAAAAGGTAGGCCCCCTCACCCATTACTTGCTGGGGTATTCAGATATGTCATTTCTACTTTTGTTTCTAAAATAAAAGCTGTCCTGTGACTTTTGTCTCACCCTATATAAACATAATATATGCTGCGATATATACTGGGGTGTTTATACCCCAGTGAAACAGGACGTCATGTCTGACCACTTAGTACTTCCTAAACACTCAAGCATAATAGTAACACTATACATTAATAAGAAACATCCTTCCACATGATTCTATTAAGTGCAGTCCAATTGTACAGAGAACCTCCCACAGCCTTTCTGAAGGTAATGGAAAGTGGAGTCAACAACAAATACTGCCTTGCTCAGCACTATTACAGCTCATTAAAAAATGATGAGCATCTATAAACAGAAGGCCTTTGGGTCCTAACTGGCCTTTTCACAAGCAAAAATGCATTTACCATTAAGCACTGGCCAACAGAATGCCTCCATTAACTTCCATTAAACCTTAATGTCAAGGTTGCTATTGACTTAATCAGTAAAGAAGCTCTATTAGTGGTGACTATGGTAAATTACTTTGTGTGGCAGTAATGACAAGCTTGACCGGTAGAGTGTAGAGATGTCTGGTGACCTATTATTACCAACAGAGGATGAAGGGCAAATCAGACTGGGAGAGAGGTATAAACTTAGCATAGACGGGATAGATAAAATGAGCACTGAGCCATTTCTTTGTTCATATAACCTTGTCATGCATTTCTACTTAGAGCATAATAGCCAAAAAGAGAGAGAGGAGCACACAGAGTAATAGAGAGACATAGCAAATCAGATCGACACAGGAAGTGAGAGCTTTGAGATATTATTTAAATTAATATATAAGTAAGGAGAAAGTAAGATGACTAGTCCTTGTCATTTTAATATGCTGTCATTGCAGATATGAATACAAAGTCCTGGGGTTGCCACAGTAGTTTGGCACTCTTCCCTGCATACTGCTTCAGATTTATCAAAAAGTAGATTTTGCAGAGGTCATGCAGAGAGCACAGTAGTTTATTTCCTTCAACACTAAGCCAATCTTAGTAAAATTGTATAGTGTAAGTAGTGAGGTACCTAAAACCAAGTAGACTGCCGTTATTTCAATGTGGTATGCATTAGGACGCAATATTTATGCTGAAATAAATTCATGATTACATAAACATATGCAAACACACATTCTTGTGGTCCAAAGCAAGTTGGGCATTTTTAAACTACAAAGGTTTTAAAATCTGTAGAGTATTCATCTAAATGCACGTCAAATATAAATAAATACGAAAAACATCCCCAGTCACATTATTTGAACCCCCTACTCCACTATCCAAACTCCTGCTATAATTTATACAAATCTCAAAAGAAAAAAAATCTAGTTTAAGTGGTTATATAGTTTAGCAGTCATAAATGTTGTACTGAATGGCATCTTGACCATCGTCTTCTTCCTAATAAGTAAGTAACCTACAATTATTTTATGATGTTAATTTTTAATGTACATACATACAATTACAGTAAGAAATGGATTGAAGTGGGAATACGGGAAATAATGGAAATAAGGCTCCAACTTTCCATAGTAAGCTATATTCAGATTGTATTGTAAAAGTATAGCATGAATCAGTGTGCAATTTGGCAAAAAGCTATTATTTTATTTTTCTTCAATCTTTATAGTCAAGAGTTTATTCACTGTATCTGATAACTGCAGTTAGACAGCCAATATAACTGGTTTTGAAATAAACATGGACTGTGGTAGCCTAGTGGTTAAGGTACTGGACTCTGGACCATAAGGTCCAGGGTTCAAATCCCACCTATGCCAAGCTGCCACAGTTGGGTCCTTGACCAAGACCCTTAATCCACAATTGCTTGGTTTGTAGGATTGTATCAGTTGCAAGTCGCTCTGGATAAGGGCGTCTGCTAAATTCTGTAAATGTAAACATAGCCAGAATTTGCAACACTATTCCATCTGAATTGCATTTACATGATTTTTATCAGTATCATCAGTGAACTCCTAGGTATTATCAGATTTAGGTAATCAACCACCATTTGTTTCATTTGTTTAATCTGGCAGAAGATGAAAAAATGTGTGAGGGACATTCAAGGACAGCAAGTCATCAGCTTTCCCAGCATGCACCAATTTTTTTGACCCTTCAGGCTGATGTAACACTGCACTGTTTCTGTCAGCTCAGTTCCTATCCAGGTTTTCATCATTCAGTGGGATGCACTAGGAAGTTAAACTTCTGCTGTGCTGTGCTACACAAAGTCATAAAGGCCAACATATAAAAGAAATTGCGCTGGGAATTAGAAGTGCAAGGCGAGTGGCTACTTTCCACCAGACCATTAGAGGAAATAACCTTGGAGAATATATACAGCTTTACTTTTATGAAATTGATACATATTTTTGCAGTTCGGACATGTAGGTATTTCCTAACTAAATTGATTCAGTTGATTCATTACATATAGAATAGAATAATAGATTATTACAGTCAGAATATCTGACTTGGATGCTAGAAAAAATATATATTTTTCAGAAACATCATAAAATTGTTGAAGCATTAGAACTGTATTATCAGGTAATTTACTGAAAGAGCTTGCTGCTACTGTGCTGCATTTACTGTACATTTTTGCCTTTTTGTTAAATGTAAGATGCCATGTAAGTGGTGCTCAGTAAGCTACTAATAATGTCTTCTTAAGAGTGATGACGCAAGTCAATTAAAATCTATTCACGGGCTGCATTTGGCACTATTGCTGGACATCCCCGTTTTAGCTTTCTTGTCTCTGCATTTTCCCTGCAATGGACTGATGGTTGGATCCTGCACTGTGCCCTGTGAAATCTAGTTGGTATGTAAAACAACTACAGTGGAACAGAATTTTAAGAATACAGTACAATACAAAAACAACAATTATTACCTTGTTGGTGAGCTAAGAAAATTGAAATTGCGATTAATGCTCTTGACTGTTAATTGAAATTCAGAACATTTAAAATAATATAATATATTATATATATAATATAATAATTTTTGGACTTTTATTAAAATTACTTCTATTCTGACTTATATTACAATGTACTGCGTTGTACAGTATTTTGTTTGTGCTGGATAGCACATATAAAATAAGAGTCAGCCTGATGGACAGGACCAAAACCATACTGTTTTGATAAATTACAAGAAAGAACTCAGAACAGCGTGAAAGGGCCTCTTGCGCTGGCTCCATGCTCAGTGGGTTGTGAAATAATGAGAGCTATTGCTGGCAAGCTTATGGAGAGTGTGGGGATGGAATGAGCAGGGGAAGGGGAGGAAAGGGGAGGGTAGAAGAAATGGAGGGAAGGATAGAGAGCTCATTTGGCATAACGGCATTTGATCGCATTGGGAAGAATTACCAGCTTGTTACTTGTGGGCCCCCCAGTGTCGCAAGGAACCCTGGGAAGCCTCTGTGAGTAGTTTATTGTAAAAGGCATCCCTCACACACAGATTTTGTGTAGCCCAATTTTCTCCCTGTCTTAGGAAAGCACATTTGATTGGGTAGTGTTCAAGACTGATTGTACTATAATTATGCATTGCAAGTTGGTGATACATACAGGTTAAATGAGTCATTACCAAATGGGTGTACAAATCAGCAGAACTCATAAACAACAAAACACTGAAATACAGTACTATTAAAAAGTGGCAAACTAGTACTAGTGGGTTTACTATAACTTTTAACTAACTTTTAACTATATTCACTATATCTTCTATATAATCTATATTAAATATTTTGACGTGTGTTACCGTGGATAATTGATAATTTTTGTCTGATTCCATTCAACTCAAATCCCATATCTTAATATGAGCAATTATGATGACATTACAAGAACTGTAGTTTCAGAAATACAGAATTTACAGTAGATTGCATTTTTGGTCCGCTACTAAGATAACAAACTGTCCCATTTAACATACCTTATTTTACTAACATATGAGGGCTGGTCTAGGAAATATACAGTCATACAAATGTATATAAAATTCCAGTGGCAAACCAGAGCTAAGACCTTAGTCTAAAAATATATAAATAAACTGAATGCATGTACATTCACATACATTTAAAATAAAACATTTGTATCAAACATAGCCAGTAGTTTATGGAGCTAACCTTGGGTCAAATATTTGTTAATTTGAAAAAAACAAACAGACCCTAAAACTAAAATTAAATTTTAAATCTTATGTTTTATTTTATACCTTACTAAATGTTGCATTTCTCCATTTATATTCATCAATAATTGTGTTAAATTAAATTAAATTGTGTGCAGATACATGTAACAAACAGCATGCGCTACCACTTAAAGCACGTACTACAGCATAAATAATTGGTGAATATTAATAGAGAAACTCTAGTCAGATTTGGCAAATTCCAAAAGTCTTCTTTTCCCTTTATATAGGCTTCTGTGTCACAAAACTTCATTTGGACAATTTCCCGGAGTGTGTGTTCAAACAATAGTCAGTATTTCTGAATCACTGCAGTGTTTGTTTGTTAATATGTTTGTTCAAACACTAACACACCACCAACACAACAGTGTCGCTGCAGTGCTGGAAATGATCCACCACCCAAATTGTACCTGAACTGTGCTGGTCCTGTAGGGGACCTGTGAATTGGACATTGTGAAGTGGTCTAACAATGTACACAGTAGCACAGTCTGTAATTGTAAAATTACAAAGTGCTTTTATATGGTAAGTGAAACTGATAAACAGGTCAATGAGTAGCAAGTAAAAATCATATTTACATATTAGCATATTAGTCATATTCACCAAACATGTTAATAATGCTGAATGGTGCCGCTGATGCAGTTTATGCTAAGGCTTCTATTTGATTAAAAATCTGCACAACTAGACTGCTATCTTTTTAGGTCTATTTAGGTCTATAATCAACTGCCTCCATAGTTGAATGTGTCTTTAATCTGAGGTCAGCACAACTATGGTCCCAGTGCCTTTTTCAAAGAGGGGTTTGCAGTCTATGGCCAAACCCCTACTGGGGCAGTCTTCCATGAAACTCTAGCACATAGAATAGCCCACACACTGCTCCCTATCCACCCCCCTTCTACAAAACAACAAGGGAAACGTTGAAGGGCCTTATAACCGCACCACCTTTACCACTTTTATGTTCCAAGCCTAACCTGGCCCTCAGGAACTGTTCTTACCAGCAGGTGGCTCTTTTTACTGTGCAAACAATTAGTTGCTTTTATTCTACTAATATAGAAACAAGATATTAAATATTTAATTCATCACACAGATTGGCAGCATTAACGGGAAGAGAAAAATTTACCCAATCAAATCTCTTCATAATAATTATTAAATAACATTGACCAATATGTGTTTTAGATATACTTAATTACAAATCTTATTTATTATTTATTTATTATTTTAAATAATTATTAGAGGCCAGCATATTTAAACAACTCCAGATAAATAGTGAGTTTACTCTTTATACAGTCATATGGTCTGAATTACTGTTCTGGCTATACCAGCCCTTCAGAGCACAGCTTTGATCAACCTTAATCATGAAAACATTTAGTACCTTTAAACAAATGAGAAAAGGCAAGGGAGAGTGAGAGAGAGCAAGAGAGAGAGAGAGCAAGAAAGAGAGAGAGAATGGGAGAGAGAGAGAGAATGGGAGAGAGAAAGAGACTTTGACTTTAACATGCCATTTATTTACCGTAGTTATTTTTGGTTTCAGGGAAGATCAACACTGCACATAACATTCACAAGACCATTTTAAGTAAATTAGTAAGGGATTACATAAAACAAAGCATAAATAGATTGATAAATAAGGGGAGGTCATTGAATTTTTAAAAAAAGTTAATAAAATTGAAAGGGAGTTAATCAAGATGGGCTATATTTAAATAAAGTGCAATGCCGAGAGAGAGAGAGAGAGAGAGAGAGAGAGAGAATTTTATAATATATGCACACATTAGTATGCATGAATAAAAAAATGTTATAGGGTGCATGCAACACCTGGACTTGTGCATTAAATGTCTGTGGCACAAGAGAGAGTTTTTCTATTTTTTGCTAACTACAGTGCTCGCAAAAAAATATTGGATATTTCATTTTAAAGTATTTCCTAATTTTTTGTGAACAGTGTAATTGAAAAGTAAAAATCTCATTAATTTCAGAAATATTAGTGAATAACCTTGGGAGAATGGATAGCCTGACTTTTCATCAATGACCCAATTAATACAAGACTATGCTCACTTAATCATGTGGGCATTTTATTATCACTATCTTTATAGTAAATGAAAAATCATGCTTTATGTGTTAATCCTGAATTTTCAAAGCGCTTGCCAAGGCACATAGCTTCTTGATTTAAGCTATGTCTGGTTCAGCCATATCAAATTCATCAGATTTCTGTGAAGCTGAAAACATCAGGGAAACGAGGACCAGTGAGACAGGGACTGAAACTGCAATAAAGAAGATTCTCATCAGTTTATAGCTGTTCCCTTAGCAAACATGATCTACAAACACCAGCATATATCTTGAACATAAAGCCTTCTTCCTGGAATTCGCAAGATTCTGTGACATTTACTTCTGTAGAAGGCGTGAAACGCAGAATGTGTATATATAATGTATAGAAGGTATATATATAATAGTAATAATCATCATAATCATCATGTATATGTATATATATGTTTATGTATGATTATTACTATTATTATTATTATTATTATTATCAGGCTGGAGGTGGCAGAGATGAAAATGCTGCGATTCCCATCAGGAGTGACAGGGTAAGACAAGATCAGTAATGAGTTTATGAGAGGGACAAAGCAGGTAGGATGTTTTGGACACAAAGTTAGGGAGGTGAGATTGAGATGGTTTGAGCATGTGCAAAGGTTAAATTGGGAGCAGGGTGCTGATTCTGGACCTGCAAGGCGGGAGAAAAGGGGAAAGGCCAAATAGAAGCATTTATGGATGCTGTGAAGGAAGACATGTAGATTACTGATGTTACAGAGGAGGATGTTAATGACAGGGCAAGACAGAGATGATACACTGTGGCAACCGATGATCTGAACAACCGAAAGAAAAATGTTTATTATTATTATTAGAAATTTCCTTAAGACTAAACCTCAGAGACCATTGTGGTGATACTGTTATATAAACAGAAATGTTGACACTGAATCAGCACTGAAATAAAGAAAACATGGCGATTGGTTGGAATCATTGAGAGGATTGAGCTGTCCTTGATCTGGATAATTGATCATAATTTCTGGTGCATTTCAGAACTCAGAAAAGATGAATCATCAGTTCCATGTTTCTGTCTCAGGTTGGGGACAGAGTAATTGTACTTCTTAGCAATCAGCCACCATCAAGTTGATTGTGTTTGCCCTATATTATTGTGCCTCTACTTGTTTGAAAAAAAAGAGCAACAAGAAACAACACTTGTGACCTCAACAACGTAGGAAAGTGGGGATGTCTCCAATTCTCAACACACTTCCTAGATAGCCAGAGCTCTTAACCACAGAGACTAACAACTGACACAGTCTTTTACTCTACAATACAATCAACTGTCCAGTCACATCATCTTTGCCATCTGTGGCAGCTGGAAGCCCCCAGCCTTCTAAATAGCACATCGCATTTGTACGCTTCCTATGACGATAAACATATTACAGTATAATTAATAGAATTTGAATTAAACAACAAGGTAATATACATTAGAATGTTAATGAGAAAAAGCAAATGGAATGTCAGTTTTTCAATCTCAATAATTTAGCATCAATAAGTGTAATTATAATCCATAATAATTTACATTAAAGAGTAAAAATTTACTAACAGGTTGATTACATTTTTAGTGTAGTAAAGCTTACAGCATTGAATCAGAACATTATGCCTGCTGACCACCTGGAACACAACAATATTTAGTAGTGCTATCTGACCTCTGACCACTGTTGGTAAAAACTCACCACTGCTGACTGGGACACCCCACGAGCCTTACATTTTTGGAGATATTCTGACCCAATCTATTGGTCATAACAATCTGGCCCTTGTTGAAGTCACTCAGGACCTTATCCCTGCCCATTTAGTTAGTTAGTTAGATAGATAGATAGATAGATAGATAGATAGATAGATAGATACAGGCAGGCAGGCAGGCAGGCAGGCAGGCAGGCAGGCAGACAGACAGACAGATAGATAGATAGATACAGACAGACAGACAGACAGACAGACAGACAGACAAACAGATAGATAGATAGATAGACAGACAGATAGATAGATAGATAGATAGATAGATAGATAGGTACAGACAAGCAGACAGACAGACAGACAGACAGACAGACAGACAGACAGATAGATAGATAGATAGATAGATATTTATTGATCTATTTATAAAATTTAGCAGCCAGTTGCAGTATTCACAGTACAGCACAAGCAAGACAATCAAGAAAAAAAACAAAGAGACATGAACTATAGATAAATGTAAAGAATATCTTACGTATTGCACTGAGTGAGTAAACAAATAAATTTGTAAATATGAAAATCTGAAAGTCTATCTACACATCATTCTATGGTAATAACGTGAGTAAAGTTGAGCCAAAGAGTAGTGTCAGCATGTACAGTAAAATGCTGTAAAATGTCAAACATAAAACCTCCATAAAACCATTTAAAATGAGATGCAGTCCTCATCTGTCCTCTTCCCTCTACCGGTCCCGCTGGGAAGAGTTGTTGAGCCTGATGGCACTTGGGACAAAGGTTCTCCTGAGTCTGTCTGTGGAGCATCTCAGTGACAGCCACCTGCCACTGAACTTACTTCTATTGTCCATGATGATTTTGTGCAGTGGGTGACCATCATCATCCATTTCTCCCGCTTCATAATCTAAAAGAACTGGCTTTTAAAGTACCCAGACCTAAACATAAGTTATAATAAGCTATATACTGTATATTCATCTTTATTTGGTATTTTGTTTGTGAGTGGTTATAAATGTAAATGCCACTAGCTGAAAAGTCATACAAATTCAATTAAATATTTAAAATAATTAAATTATTTTTCAGTTCTGAAAAAGGACTTTATTTTCTCATTCTCAATACGACACTATCCTGTCTCCAACCAAAAGTCCTCTTTTAGGATAAAATCAGTATAGAATGGACCTAAATGGATTTAATTTAACCAGGATTAGTTTACACTGATTTACTACTCCCCTTATTCCTCCATCCAATCCTGTAATGTAATGAGTAATCACGACTTCTGTCAGCATTATGCCTTAAGACACACTCACACACACTGATACCATATATTTTATTTCCTTGTGCCCAACTAGGCATGTCTCATTTTGCTAAAGTGCATAATAGAGGATATAAAGAGGAATACTTTGTTCGGAGCATGGAAATCTAAATATAAATAATGCTATGTATTAGAGTGGGGCATAGGCATGATAAGGGTAATTTATATCCTGGCAATTTTTTTTAATCAATGTTGTTTTTTGCCTGATATCTTTCACCAATCCACTTGTAATTAATCCAAATGTAATTAAGAGTTTCTGTTAATTCCATTTATTAATCTCCCTTGATTTTCTTTGCTTTAATCAGCAGTCAACACATGCACTAAGGAGCCCAACCATTTTCATTTAATCACCTGCCTAAGATGATCACAGAATTAGTTGCAATGTGTTATCCAAGCATTATTATGATTTTAATGAATTTTATATTTTATTCTAAAAAAGATTATTCTACATATTTCTATTAATTTTAAATCGTATGTTAAGTAGTCAAATTCAAGTGAAAGTCAAGTGAAAAGTTATAGAATATAGGGCAAACAGTAAAATTACATGTGTAGAAGGTTGACAGAACCTCTGTAGGGAACAATTAAACAGATATTTTTAACAAATTTTGTTCAACCATTAACAAAATCAATGAAGCTCTGAGAAATTACAGAAAAACAGTAGTGCGATGTTTGGATGCTTGGATGTTCAAACCTTTCCAAAAACCTAAATTCATTAATTAATTTTATTCTTAAAATATTTTTTCCCATTTTATTACTATTCCATATAGGTAAATCCATTTCAAATCAGGGTGCTGGGGCATATCTGGCAGCACAGAGTGCAGGGCGAGAACTCCAGATCACCACACACTCCAGATCCAGAATTCATATCCCACCTCTACCACTGCCTTTTGTATCATTTTATTTAAATATTGTTCTATTTTGTAAAAAAATCAAATCGTCAAAAAGGTGTACAGTGGGGAAAATGAGTATTTGATACACTGCCTACTTTACAAATTTTCCCACCTATATATATAAACCTACATAAGAAATAACTTTTTTGAACAGTTTGATTTGTGGATTATTTTTGAACACTACATAAAACCTTATATAAAAGTGTTCTGTGTAAATGTAAATGCTACTTGTGGGCTGTTGATCTGTACTTTGATATATA
>JAUZSU010139922.1:0-15648 GCA_034780255.1 Parotocinclus maculicauda | reverse complement strand
GACACATTTACGTTTAAAATACCAGTTATAATTTGTTCTACCATATCATAGATTCAGAACACAACCCATGTACCGCCGTATAAATAACCCCAGTGTGCTGATACGGCGTTAAACCCAAACAAACAAACAAAAATGGAGATTGGCAGACTGTTTTGCTGCATCACTGAATACCGGTTAAAAGACTTTTTAAAATGCTGATCTACAAGTTCTGAATTATCGTTCAAATTTGGGACAAAAAAAAAAAATCTAACAACCTTTCCATATCCAGAAATTGTGCAGGTAAAGAGGCATTCAAATTCCCGAGGTTCCACAGTATTTTTTTTTTCATTTGCCCCTGTTGGAATCTGTAAATATCATGTGTTAATTATTATGATAAGTAATAGTGATTTTATCTGAGTCCAGATAATTATCGTACCAATCTTTGGTAACTACTGATGTGTTAAAATATAAATAATTCATATATACTGCTCACAAAATTTAGGGAAAACCCCAGGGTGAAAAATATGCCCTAATTCCTGTGCGCAATATATAAACATAACCATGAAACATGAGCAATTGAGACACTGGACAAAAAGAAATCAGAAAAAAACAAGAAAAACATAGTATTTGATAAATTTGATAAATTCCTTTTAATTATTTTTTTGCACAATGAATGACATGAACAAGATCAAGTGTATTTAAGTGCTCAATACTGCACTGAGATGGTTGCACAAAAACTTGCGCTTGAAAGAGAAATGATAACCAAAAAAGAGAACGAACCAAAAAAAAAAAACCCTCTACAATATCATAAACAACAAATATGACCAAACACATGCGAGTTTAAATGTATGTACATATGTACAGTGCAGTATAGGTATCTTTAAACGTGTGTATACACAGTTACACAAAAACATGAGGGTGTATACCTACATACATTTTATGTACAATGCATATGCTTGCGTATATCAATATTTATTCTTTCCTATATATGTCCATTATTTGCTTTGTTTTTTTTCTTTCATATTCATACAATTTACAAAAAATGCTTTATGAATTAAAAATTAGTTCTTAAAAAATTATCAAACAATGTATAAGTAAATTCTCCAAATTGGACGTTTGACTTCTTCAAAATTTGTGTGCATACAATCAATCAGGGCATGCTGGTTCTTCAAAGTGTTGTCAAATGCACTTTATAGCGACTATAAAAACGAAAAGAATGCAGAATTTGTCATGATTTAGCTCACATTGTGCCACTGCCCTTCAGTTAATAAACCATTTGGACTGGAATTTTCCCAATAACAGTTGAATATGGATATGATACTGATTACATGAGGGTGACTGAAACAGAATAAAACCTTCGTATTGTCAGGTTACAATATTTACATGACACGAAACAGCATGAGCTACTATTATTGTTCAACAGCCGGGACGTAAGGAAAAGAAAAGAACACCTTTACTTCACAAGGCACCATTTTATCAGCTGGTAGAGAAAAATATGAGCTGCCAAAAACACTTTGTTATGTCAATCAACTGCAGACCTATGGAAACGTTTTGGATGCTGCTTCGCTATGATTTGGTTTTATTTTCAGCACAGAGGAATGGATGTTTATTTTTATTTTTTTGGCAATGCGTCCACGTTGACATGCTGAAACATCCAAACAACTACCAGTAGCTGCCAAATCTCACATTTGGATCGAATGCATTGTGATGTGATGTGATGTTTCCCTTTAATAAGAAAGATAAGCATCTGGGCTATGATACCAAGCGTCTCTAGGCAGTTCCGTGTAGCGCGGCTACTCTACGTATTAAGTAACAGAGTTTTGTGATTCTACTATTTACAGGGTTATTTTGTTGAACGTAACGCAACCGTTAAGGCTCCGCTGCTTAGCGGCTGATTTTTCTGCCCTACGCAGCGTTCGGAATCGCAAAGAAATGATAGTCACTTGTTTGCAAAAGGAAAAAAAAAAGAAAGAAAAAAAAAAATACGAAAATCATCTCCTGTTAAGAACACTTTGTTAAATGGACTGAACAAAAGTCTTTACATGTGGGTCAAATGGCAGGCAGAACTTGATGCATAGTAAATAAGAATGCAAAAGAAGCCTTGACTGGTACGTCTGGATTTTTTCGTACAGGGTATTTCGAATTGTCTCAAGCATTTGGCTTGTCCATTATTCTCATGACACGGATCCTTCAAATGAATATTATAGATTCCTGTGTGATCCGGGTAAGTGCATCTTATCAATAACAGATCTACTGTAACAAGCAGGAGGGAAGTGTATGTACATTCACGAGCACGTCTATAGTGTATATGCCGGATATTCGTACGTGATTTCGGTGTAGGTTACGATTTAGATCTCTGTACCTGAAATGTTATGGACTTATTAACAAACATAAGGCACATAGATGAAACAATCAAATCAACCACAAATGGTAAGCTGTCTGTATAGAATACGGTACGAAATGGCTGTATTCGATTTAAGCCTGATTTCCCAGCTTTCCGTATTGTACAGAGTAACTAGAGACACCAATCTGAGCAGTTACTGGCCTAAAATACTGCACTGGCATTCGATTTGATGCCAAGGCATGATATACATCGATACAGAACGTGAGAGAACGTCAGTAACGGATCAGTGTCAGATCGCGATGAGTAATAAGAAAAGACGCCACTGGTGCATCCACACATTCCATCAAGTCCATCTGCTCAATAAAATACAACTCTCCTAAAACCTTTGGTTGTGTGGATATCTAATACTGACATGGATACTGCTATATTTTATTACCTCAGTAGGAATAAAATAATGTTTATCTTGTTATCTGACGACGAAGAGGCACATTCTGAAAAACGCTCTGGAAAAGCTAACTCAGTCAGCGTCAACTAGTTAAAACGCTTTCCAGATATCGCTGGTTACCGAAAGAAAAATCACTGACGCCGTGGTGAGGAGACTGAAGTAAGTGCTGTGTTGGTTCTAAATCCAAGAACAGACGTTTTTCACGCACACCATGATGAATGGAGTGTAATGCTCAAGGTTCTGAAGGTTCCACTATACACACTGCATTGTCTTATACACTACTCACAAAAATTAAGGGGTTATATTTCATTATGGGATATTTCATTTTGAAGGATCCCCTAATTTTTGTCAGTAGGGTACTATCCTCCGATCTTTGATGCATCCACTTCGTTATGCTTTCATTAATAAATACTGTATGTGTTCTCTTTTTTTGTGTATTTGTATGTCACATCTATTTCTATTATTTGGTTAAAACGTTATTTGAATACAGTTTTTCTATTTGATATGATGACAATAAATCTAAAATACTTTGTTTGAAGTGGTTGTAGATTATGTTCCTATGTACAATCAAACTTCGACCATCAGAGATAGTAAAAGAGTCTCAGTTAAGGGTATTGCCATTAGTTCATGCCCGGAGCAAACCTGAGCGCAGGCAAGCATGTGTTTGTGTGTGTGTGTGTGTGTGTGTGTGTTGTTTAGGGGTTATTGTTGACCAGTTTCATGACAATGGCCTTTAAGCACTGTGCTTTCATTTCAGAGAACCAAAAAGGCAAATAAACCCCCACAAAGTGCACAGTACTGTATTAAAAGTTCATAAACTCATTTATACTTGCTGGTAAGATCATGGCTGTAGCCACCGTTTCAAAATCCTTTTGAGTTATGGGCTTTGGGAGAGTAAAACGCTTTCAGTGATGGCATATACAAAGTGAAAGCAGGGGCACTTGAGACCACATTCATTTTCCTTACGCAATGCCCATGAAGAACTGTTCAGTTTTGATCCTGGAATTAATCCAGAGTTTGGAGTGCAAGTTGAACTCACAGTGCACTGTTCTGAAGCTAATGAGATGCCGGTTCATCCCTCCTGCCCCCTCTGCCTCTGCGTCCCAGACGCTCTTGCTGCTCTTCCAGCTGAGATTTGGGACAGGCCATTGGCGAGCTGTGGGAAAAGAGTTGTGTCCGAGCCTGGTAAACCACAGACTCGATGGCATCCGTGATCGAGTCATGGCTGGAGAACACAGGCTGGGCAGGCACGGGACCACTGTGAAGGTTCCTCCTGCCCGGGAGGTCCACGCACTTCTCCAGAACGGGCATCTGAGACAGGAAGCCTTCAACAAGTGGAGAAACGGGCTGCTTTCTGGGCCTCCCCCGCCGCCGCTTCACCACATTGTTGCCTGTCTTGGCCTGCCGCTGAAGCCGTTTGACCTTCAGAATCTTGTTGACGTGATCCATGCTTCTCTTGCTTGTCAGGATCTTGGAGAAGGTCTGTCTCTTCTGCATTTCATTCTGCATCTCCTCGATCTCCCTACGCGTGTAGCTCTTCTTATACGAGCCCAGTTCTGTTGAAGAAAAAAAACCCGTTAAGAGGGCTGATGGTAATTCTGTTCAAGCGGCGCTATTTGCTATCATATGCTTAATTTATTGGCAAGCAGTTTTTAAGTAAATGAAATCAGAGATTATAATAAATACTACGATAATATGAACACTCGTAGAGAGCTCACAACTAGGAGCTAGAAGTGATTCAGTGATATTAGAGCAACTCTGAGCAAGGAGAAGACAAAAACAAAAAAAAGTGAAGAGTGAGGAGGCGGGTTTGACTCGGTTGCTGGGTCTGACGCATTCTTTTGAAGACAAACGCACACAAATAGCACTCTGAGGGAAAGCTATAATAAGTCTCTACTTTGAAATAACAGGCATGGCCATTTCTGCTTTATTTTGGCATTTTATTTGGCATGCTCATAATATCTGTAACCTGCCTAACCAACTGAACAGGCTATGAAATCGATAAAACGTGGCTCTGTGCTGTCATGTCTGTTTAACTGGTGGTGTTGGTTCGTACTCATTTCTGGAATTACGCCATTGGTGCACTGGATGGCAGATGTAGGCTCATCCCTAACAAACATTATTCCTGCACAATCTAATCATTAGTGTTTGATTACCAAGGGGGGTATAAAAGATTAATTTTATATAACTTCCGTTATTCAATTTAATTTTACTTGTATAGCACTTTTTACAATGGACATTGTCACAAAGCAGATTTACATTCTTACATATTCATTGTCACAAATTGAATTCTATTGGCCCTAATGAGCAAGCCAAATGGCGACAGTGGAAAGGAAAAACTCCCTGAGATTAAGAGGAAGAGACCTTGAAAGGAATCCATGCTCATTTGGATAATAAGCATAAATTAACATTATATAATAAAACATTTAAATGAAAACATGCAATATTTGTATAAATAGATGGAAGAGTGAGCATTTTCAGCATGGCTGGTCATCCCGTCTGATATCATCTCCCGCAGCAGGTTCACCGTTGGAGTGAGAACCTCAAACGTGTCTCTTTAGGAACATTTTTTGAATGAAATCTTTATCTTTATTGTCTTTTCATTTAGATAGCGCATGCCTAGAACAAGCTCAAGCTAAATGTAAATGCTGACAGACAACCACGATCCATTAAGTGTGTGATTCATAATCCTAACAGTATATTACAGTATATATTAATCAATAGGTTATTGATTCTCACAATGAATGATTAACACCACTAATCACATTTTCACTGCTTGACCCCGTTGTTATGATCTGTATCCAAAGTGGATTCCCAGTCATTACAATCTAAATGAACTACAGAACAATGTTAGCCTGCAGGGAACAGAATTGGTGAGGGTGTAAATGAGTTTGGACACTTCCCAATACGCTTTACTCATCACTGAGTGAAAACAGATTCTGTCACGTAAACACAATAACAGATTACATGGCACTGTCCACCAGACAACAGCTTACACATGCACCTTCATATTATAGTAACTAGGGATGGCCAATGGATCCGTTAGATTCATCCAATTCAGTTTGACAGGGATCTGGGGCATAACCGGCAGCACAGGGCAGAAACCAACCCTAGACAGGACAGCATGCCGTCACAAGGCACATGTGCGCAAACACAGTCACTCAAACTGGGATAATTTCGAGAAGCTAACCAAACAAATACAGGCCTGCATCTAATGTACCTGAATGAAACTAATACAGAGGGGAGAACATGCAAACTCTACACATTAAGCTCTATCTACACCAGTCAAGCGACAAGCTGTACAGATCAAGTTTACTGCTCAGTGGCAGATTTTGTAAAACCAAGCCACGTCCACATGAAGTCACTCCTCGTTTAATTATAAGTGTCTCATTTTCAGCTGTGAGGATGTGAGGGCTACACCAAGCATCAGATGGTGGAAGTCGAAAGAGGAAGACTAGTGCTGGGCGATTTGACCTAAAAGCAAGCTCATGATAATTTGAACATTTTACCTTGATTATGATTAATAAACAACAGTTCACTGGCAAGGTTTGTACTGTATATATGTTTAACTATTAAAGCTGGGATATTTTTTATAATGGAGTGCGTACTGTTTTGATTTGAGGATTTTAGGAGAGGGAAACGCACATTAATGAACTACTGTGTTAATGATTATCCAAAAAAAAATTTTGTTCAACTGCAATCATAGCAAATCTTACTTGGAATGTCCAATGAGAAATATGACATACTAGATTTGACGTAAAAACAAGTTAATTAAAAATTGGAAAATAAATAACTTGCATTTTTGCAAGATATGCTAAATCAATGCCATGTGAATATCTGTCCATCCATCCATCCATCATCTTGAGCTTAATCCACACGAGGTCGCCGGCCATCCAGTGCCCACCCAGCAACTTTGGGTGCAAGGGCAGGAACAACCCAAGACAGGGAACCGATCCATCGTAGGGCGCACACACACAGTCACACACTGAGGGACACTTTAGAGACACCAATGAACCTAACACGCATGTCTTTGGACTGTGGGAGGAAACCGGAGTACCCAGAGTAAACCCACACAGACACGGGATTGAACCCGAGACCTTCTTGCTGTTAGGCAGCGGTGCTACCCACCAAGCCATGGTGATGCTCGCCATTTGAATAGTTGAAAATAACTAGTAAACAAATACTTTGCAATTTTAACAATGTCATTAAGTCCTGATCTGCACCGTAGCTATGGGAGCCATATCCTTCACATTACAGTAGGAATGAAAGTAGAACATTATTTCCTTCCATCCTTGTTTACAATTGTGTTTTATTTGTAAACGCTTGTGTTACTGATAGCTGGTTTGTAAAGGCTTTGTTACTGCATTCTTGTCAGTCTTTCTTTTTTGAACTGTGAACTGTTCATATTTGGTAGCATTAACAAGTGTTGAAAGAGATATGCCAGTACCCCTGGTCGCTGAAACCTTTTCCGCAGTGTTTACCTCTGATTCTTTTTCTTCTCTAAAGCCAATATGACAGACACTGCACCTTTCTCTGGTACAAGCTGCTCTGTGTTCTCTTTCGTGTTTCGCTTTACACGCACAGTGAAGAAATTATGAACAGAATTACAAATAAAACCGAAATAACCAACATGGGCAAGATTGTATTGGTTAAATGTTCTAAATGTCAGCTCTAAGGAAGACTGCAGGCGAGACAGAAAGACTGCGCAACTACTGCAGAAGTGGTGCACGAGTCAGCAAGAAAGGACATTTGTACAGAGGAATGAAGACAAGGAGACTTGGTGGATGAACAGGGGGGTGAAAAAGAATTAAGCTGGTTAGATGAAGATAGCAGACAGAAAGAGTTGTGGCATAAGGCCAAAGGAGAGGTAGCAAATTCTAAAGCCGTATGACTATCTGTATGAGATAAATGATGTGTACTGGTTAGTCAGACAGAGGGACTGAGCTGGGCAGAATGTTAGGTTACTAAAACCTGCAGATGGATATGTGCTGGATGGCAAAGTGAGTGTGTTGGGAAGGAGGAAAGAGCACTCTGAGGAGCGAATGAATGCATAAAATAACAGCGAGAGAGTGGGTGGATGATTTTCCTAAAAATATTATATGCAGAAAATGTGACTTTGATGTTCATGAATGCATCGGGTTGCATCAACACTAATGTAAAATGACGTGTGTAAACAATTCCGGCATACACGAGTTCTATTTTCGATTTGTTCGTATGACCTCCCAAATGTATTTTAACACTGGTCTCTACCAAACCAAGCAAACACTCGCCAATTAAAACCCACCAGAAAAAAGAATGAAGGCATGACAGAGCACTTAACACAGACACATGCTACATCCATGAGTTTAATTGGCTCACATGGAAGCATCTCTCTAATCTCTCTGTGCACACAGCGAGAGTTCACCTCTGTGTTGAGGAGACAGCTCCGAAAGTGTGAGTAATAAACTAGGTGGCCTCAGATACATCCGTGATTAATTTACTGCCATTCTACTTTGCGTCAGAGAGCTGGAAGAAAGCCCGGAGCAGAGGAAATGTTGGGGTTTCTGGCAGCCTTGTCTGAAATGAGTTCAGACAGCCTAAAGCTGCCTAAAATGTGTGTTCCACATCAAAAAGCTCCCCTAGACCCTCGTCTCTCTGGAGAATTCATTCATTTTCCTTTTTCGTCGTACTGATTGAGACTCCATCTGGTTGGGCATCCAAGACAACAAATAAGACAATTATGGAAGATTTTTTGCCAAGGGTTTGTTGGACGGATGGCAGTGGAGTTTTGTTTACATCCAAGCCCTCGCTGTAAAATAATCTGAACGCCCAGAGTCATGATGTGCTGCAGAAACTCTGAAAAGCTATCTGCATTAATGACTATAATTTCCAGGACAAATACAACATTGCAGTCGAATCCCATCATTGAAATGTACTCTGTTCTGAAAATAGTTTGCATAGCAAATATTTGAATAGTTCCTGGTTTGCGCTTCTGCCTGTATTCTTATTGGGCAGGACTTTCATCCCTGTACTGTGTCCCCTATATACACTATCAAACTTTTCCTGTGCATGTGGGTGTAGATAAATATTGTATAAATAGCAAAAAGCCCTCTGCTGTCTCAGTGTGTTTGCTTTGCAGCGCTACGCTGATTTAATAATGGTTTGGGGCAAAGTGGAAGGTGTAGGTAGAGGCAAATGCACTTTAGAACTTTAGAATGCCATCTATGTTAAATACTTTACATTGATACACACCCAGGTTGAATGTTCAGGTCGCAATTTGTTATATCGGGTGGGTGGTTCAGATATCGAGTTAGGGGATTAAAATACCTAAAACTTGAAAGTTTTATATAGCACATAGCAGGAGTTGAGCAGTAGCAGAGTTTGATTGTATAGCATATTTACAGGACTTTTTACACTATATATTATAATATATTTGATATATTTATTATACTACATTTTGTTTATGCATACTCCTTCTAATTATTAAGCTCTGAATGTATAAAGATTACATTTCTGGACTCACCACAGACAAACCCCATTGACCACCCCCCCCAATATACCCCAGCAACTCTCAATATGACAACTTTAAAGGTTCCAACTTTCATTGAGAACGTAGATTTTTTCCTCAGAACCTTGACTTCAACTTCATCAGATCATCCAGGACTTATTGTCTAGCATCAGAAGCTGACCTCACAGTCATGTTCCAAAAACAGCCCTCTTAAAAGGCTGTTGTAGCAGCAAAGTTGGAGGGCAAACTCCATACTAATACCCATTTCTGGGTGTGGACTATTCTATATAATGTATGTCCACCATTATTGTCAATACACAAGTTGCACGCAGTCAGAAGCTTCTATAGATAGTCCTCAAACAATACAACAGTGTGCTAGCAGATATGTCTTTAATTCTTCCCTGTTCCTATTAGTGGAATTAGGTCAATTCAGTGTTCAGCTACTTAATGAACTGTAAAATATAAACATATGCCTTAACCCTGTGGTGCTGGACCCACAGAACACCCATTGTTCTGTTATCTTATCGATAAGCCAAACTAAAGTCAACAAATGAACAGAAGCCTGGATAAACCCATGTGAGAAAAACCTCTGCTACTGATTTGGGTTCAGCAAAGTAATAAACGGCCAGGCTAAACGGCAAAGCCCTGCCTCCCTCTCTGGCCCTGCTTTATCACTGGGAATCTCAACGAGTCTCTCCAAGTGGCAACAAATCATAGAGTGGGGAAAAAAGTCTTTCGTTTTCAAAGAGACCGTCACAAGTCATTTATCCCCTGAAACCTCTACCTGTATCCTGCACATACTGGTTTCATTACAGGAACCAATTTATGGCTCACCCTGTTGCTGTCCCGCAACTCTACTCTCAACGCACCGATGGAGGCCCCTTTCCCATCAGCATGCAGACCAAATTCCATTCTTTAAAGCTACAGTCTTTAAATGGACCAACTGTAAAACTGGTTCTCACTCTGGAAAAGCTGCACGGGCATAATTATTTATACCTGAATCATATCACTATTCGGGTATTTGTCATACCCTATGAAGTTGCACTTCACTGAAAAGGAAAATAAACCTGTACATTTTAGCAGGGCTAGTCAAACAACTGTAACATATTTCTGTATGCAGCTGAATGCAGAGCACTTAGATCTGGTAGATATTTTATTGTTAGTGGCCCGCTGAAGAACAGTTTGCTGAGCACCCTTCACAGATGTAAATCTTTCCGTGTAAATACACTTTCATGTAGCGTGTAAGGCTGTCTCATTAATGATGTATGCGAAAGAAAAACTTCACAAAGACAGCTCAGACTTTCCAGGGCAGAACTTCTGGAGTATAAGTTCTAGACATTTTCATAATGACTCATCTCTTCAAAAATAGTTATACATTACTGCATTAAACCGCATTCAACTTAATCACCTTATAAAGAAAGTTAGTTTAATCACTTTATAAAGTACGTAAACCATGTTTGTATATAATGACTAAGATATACATATGGCTTGTAACTCAGTGGCAACATTTAATTAAGCTTCTGCTGCAAATTCAACGCCCCGGCTCGTTATTTCTTTGTTACGTTTATCAAATAAAGCTGAGCTCAATACTGGAGGAAAGTTCCAAACGTTCCGGAGATGGAATTGTTTCTTTATGACTTGTGTACTGTGCCGTGACTAGTAGAGAACAGAAAGGAACTTGAGAGATAAAAACCTAGACGCTTTCTAACAAAGAACTATAATTACTGGGTATAATAAAATGCAGGGTACATAATAAAACTCGGTGTTTATTTGTGTGACTAAGTATATCCAACATTAAAAAAGTGTGACATTTTACAAGCCATACACAATGCTACCTCCATGCTATTAGAAAATTGGTAGTTGGAACTAGTAGTGGAATTCTTTTTTATGACTTAAACGTTATTCAAAGAAAGTTATTTCGAGAAAACACATCCCTAGCAGACCACAGTGGATTGTTATTAGCAACTAGGCTTGGGTTGATTTGACTTAAGCAACTGATTACAGTCTGCAATTCAGTCAGCAGAACTGCATATATGTGGATTTGTTTTTCAGATAGTTCTTTGATTTGAAAAAGCTATTTCATGATGTTCTCTACAGGATCGTGGATGTGATATGTGAGGGGCAGGCGATTCTCACCAGGGCAGACCGAGCCATGGCCAGCTTAAGGCAAAAAATCAATACCCTTTCAAAAGTGAGATATCCGGAATTTTTCCCCCCGAAAATCTCACTTTTGAAAAAACACACAAACTCTTCAACCTCAAGCAACCACAGCTCAAAACCTGCCCTGGTAAGAAGCGCCTGATTTATTAAAGTGAGAGTTAAGTGTTCACTCCATTCATTTAATGAATTAAAAAGACACAACTTTCACTACCCAAAAAACTATTTGATATTCCGACTAAAATGTTGCTTTTAAACCATGTTTTTGAGAAGGATCCTTAAAAAGCCCAGGAATGACGAAAAGCACAGAAAATTGCCCCATTCTGCAGTTTGTTTTGAAAAACTTCCCATTGAAGAAGCACTAAAAGCTGCCTCTCAAAATGCACCTTTTGACGTCATCTATCTAAATATAAAGTTCTGCATAAGGAATTTCATCCAAACAGCCAATCCAATGATGGTATGCAAAAAAAAGTCATCACTTGGTCAATTTTCATCCAAATGTTTCATCCAAAAATTATTTCAGTTTTGCAAAGCTGTCTCTGGTTTTTAGATTAAGCATGAAGTCACGACTGTTTTTTTCCAGAGCCCCTCACATATGGCAGTGTGCCTTTTATCTGCATATGGTACTGTGCAAAAGTCTTAGGCCACCGTTTATAAATAGCCATTGTATAGATATACCACTGTTTTACAAGTGTAAAGAAAAGATATAATTATGTCTCAATATTAGAAGTGATCAGGAATGGTCTTATCTGGAAGGGTAGCAGCTGAGGAACCACTTTTCCACAAGAGGAACAGAACATATTAAAATATCCTACAGCTTACAAATATTAAAGAAGGAACGAAGATCAGTGAAAGTCCAAGTTTGTAATTTTTGGGTCCAGACGTCAACAATATGTTATTTATGGTCATTATACCATTGCTAAAACAATAAATGTAATAATATCCTAACATTACACACAGTACTCTATATTCCAGCATTATATTTTTAATGTAATATCCTAGTCTATTAGATAAAATAAATAAAAGATTATAATGATATATTAACCATAGACTAGAATGTAGTGTAGACTGTAGAAAGATAGTGGTTTAAAAAAAGCTGAAGCACACAAAAAAGATGTGGCATGTTAAAGAAAATGGAAGGAGATCATTTGAATATTATTGCTGCTACTTTAATAACTTGTACTGGATCAGTAATCTGATTATTCATATTGTCGTGTAGACTGTATAATTTGATATCTATAATGAAAGTAAGTCTGACAAAGCCAGCTGAATTTTTGCCTAGAAATACGTTTATTCAGGAAATATAACCTCTAAGTTTCTAGAGCTGCGGAGAAAGTGTTCAATTATTCTGCGTGTACTAAATAGCGAGCCTTATATGTAATTTGGCATATTTACTACAGTACATTTACATGTATTACCTTATCCTTGATAGAGCTGGGATTTGAACCCACAGCCTCCCGATTACATTTAGCAGACACTCTTATCCAGAGCAACTTACAATTAATAGTCTTACAATCCAAGCAATTGTTTGTTAAGGGTCTTGCTCACCGACCCAACTGTAGCAGAGGTGGGATTTGAACCCTGGACCTTCTGATCCGTAGTCCAGTACCTTAACCACTAGCTCACCACAGTCCCGATTAGTGGTTTAAAGCTTTAAATTCAGAGCTACCATTTGCTATCTAGGTGTAATGTTTACGGGATGCTGCCTCTGAGTTTGTGAAGATGGATGACATTATGTGTGACTTTTCACATTACACACTAACTGTTTAAACTGTGAAGCAACTTGAGAGCAAATAACCTCGAGATAGGTGTATGATAAACAATGACAGATTAAGCTGGCATGACACATTACAACACAGTGTACATATACAGTACTAAATAAAAAAGGCAGTGATGGGTTTGTAACTGGACAACTAAATATTGACCATTAGATTGATGGTAGATTGACCGTGAGTGTGACAAGCTGCCGCTGTTACCCCACATGCCTGAATCCATGTCTTCATACAAGCCTGTGACATGTCAGCTAAGGAAAATGCAAAGACTGTGTAAGTCTAAATGCTGTAAATGTAAAATATGGGATGTTTATCTCTCAATTTCTACACTTAATACCGCCTTGCTCCTCTAAGGCCACATTCACACAGCAGGAAAAGTGGCCCGAATCTGATCGTCTCATCAAATCACATTTCTTAAGTTGTTCACACACATTTTAATGTAACTTATATCTGATATTCATCTGAACAGCTCATGTTTCTGAACTGACATGCATGCGCAAATTCTTTTGGTTGAACTTTGCTTTTAATCTTTTTATTTTCATGTGGCCGCATTGGGTCGTGTCTTTAGAAAGTTTCTCAAACATGGAGCGGTTGTGATATGTTCCATCTAATATTCTTCGAGGTTTCTTCGCTATCCAGCACTATCCTGTGAATTACGACCAGGCTGTTCAGACTTAGTTGTATTGAGGTGTATGAGATATGTATCGAATTTCAATACCACATATAAAAGTGGCAGGCAGCACGGTGGCTTGGTTAGAAGCATCGCTGCCTCACAGCAAGAAGGTCCAGAGTTCAATCCAAGGGTTTTGGATTGGTCCTTTCTGTGTGGAGACTGCATGTCCTCCTCGAGCTTCCTCCCACAGTCCCAAGACATGCGTATAGGTTATTTGGAGTATCTAAATTGGCCCTTACTGTGTGACTCTGTGTGCCCTACAATAAATTGGCGCCCCATCTAGGGTTGTTTCTGCTCTTGCGCCCACATTGGCTGGGTTGGCACCGACTGGTCAGTGACCCCATGTGGATTAAGCGGATTGGATGGATATAAAAATGGCCCAAGTCAGAACTGAATATGTCAGATTCACAGATTCACATGTCAGAGTCACATGACAAATGATACACAAGACATATATTAAGTCTAAATAAACTGCGTTTTTAAATATCCTTCGCTATTTGATCTAATATAAAAGAGCTTTTATATACATTGCCATGCTTCCGAATGATATCAGATCGCTGAAATAAATGCAAACCTGGTGATCGGATTATTGGATTATTAAATCTAATCGGATTACACAGTGCTGGCTGTAAACATTGGCCGTGGCAGCTACATCTCAAGTGATTTTGATAAACCTATGGAATAAGTAGGTTCAAATCCTTACCACTGCTGATTTACGCCTACGCAGGCTTTTTCTCGGTCGGCTTTTCTCTGTAGGCTTAGCAAATATGATTGGTGTAAAAACGCACCGCACAGACTACATAAATCCTCCCTAGAATCTGCTGAGCACAGGTTGAAATCCTTTCAGGGAAACCAGGGGCATAAAGTGAAAAGATCAAGCAGGTATTAGGTAAAGAGGCTTTGGTGAAAGATCTTCATATAACGTGGAGCAGAATCAACTCAACACGTGCCATATGTGTACAAGATCTCTAGGATGTCTAGGGGTACACATTTATAGACGTCTACATTCGTTTACTTTTAATTTCCCATATGTCTGTCCTAACTATTGCTATTACGTGAAACTGTTACCATTATGATCCCATTTCAGGTGCCGTTTTTTCCATGTTGTCCAATTTGGCATGCCTAATTCCCCAGTCTTTTGATATCTCCCGCTGCATGCATGAACCCCTGCCAAAGGATCACGGTCGAGGCCTCTATTACTGCTAGCTGGCAGACTTCTATTTCAAAAGTGAATCAACACAAGGTGGGGAACTAAGCTTGTTGTATTGGTTCTTCGTCTTAGCAGTAGCTTCGATCAGACATTGGAGTCACTGCTGCCCGAGTGAAAAACTTCCCTCCCTCAGTTACCACTAGTACTGTCTGTGTAGAGTATTAGTACAAATGACATCTACTCTCAAAAAGACAGTCTACAAATAAATAATACTTTTAAATTATGAAAACAGAGAAATTGCCAACGTTATCTTGTAGTAAGGGTCTGGGTGGTATAATGGGTTTTGGCCATACCGTTTATATTTATACTGAAACATATCTAGATCATTTACGATTAAAACGCATCGCTGGTTACACAGGTACAGTGGGCAGTAAGGGTAGGCGATAAGGTCCTAAAATAATATCACAATATTTTAGGGAACTTTTGCGATAACGATATATTTGGCGATATTTGTACGATTTACACGTATTGCGAACGTACAAACAAGAACTACTGTTGCTTACAAACTTTGTTCATTGAAAAATACATTTGCAAACAAGTTTTTGGAAACGATCTACAACACAATGTATAGGTACTCAGCA
>JAUZSU010139911.1:0-15648 GCA_034780255.1 Parotocinclus maculicauda | reverse complement strand
TGTGTGTGTGTGTGTGTGTGTGTGTGTGTGTGTGTGTGTGTGTGTGTGTGTGTGTGTGTGTGTGTGTGTGTGATTAAAATCCAGACTTTTATTCGTCTCCTTTATAAGAACTGCTGTTTTTATTTGCTGTAAGATTGATTTCCCAGACCAGGATTAGTCCTTAAACTAAACTAAAACCACTTTTAGTGCTAAAACTATTCAAATTAACAAAAATTAATTAAAACTCTAAATTAACTTTAAATTGAGACCTGCCTTGTCACACTGAAGATCGTTTTGTAAGAACAGGTATTAGTTTTCCAGATCAGGACTAGTTTTAATCTTAGAATAAAATTGCTTTTAGAGGTAAAACACCAGTGTTTGTTAGTAAATGGCAGTTACTAAATAGTGTGCTTAAAATTCAGACTTTTATTCGTCTCCTTTATAAGAACTGGTGTTTTATTTGCTTTAAGATTGATTTTTTTAAGGTCAGGATTAGTCCTAAACCTAAACTAAAACCACTTTTAGTGCTAAAATCTCAGCTGACTCAGGTCATGTGACTTTATTTAATGGGTTTATAGTTAGACTATTAGAACACCGCTCCGTGTGTGTGTGTGTGTGTGTGTGTGTGTTGATTCGGAGCTGTACGGTGCTCGGGGGGCCCGGGGGACATTTGTTAGCCCAACACTGTGGTAACTTGTACTGTCATGTCTGAGGGAGGGACGGATCATCACTGGGGAGCGATGGATTAGAGCTAGGTACACCTCTGTCCCGTGTATTCGACCCCACTAACCCTCCCCCCCTGGACCTGGACTCGGACCCCGACCCGACCTGGACTCGGACCCAGACCAAGTAAAATAATAACAGTTTAAATAAACATAAAGCTAAAATATAAACATTAAATAAGAGAATATAAAAATACCTAAAAAATATCATTAAAAGTATAATAAAATATAGATTATAAAATAATAGAATGTGTGTATATATAACACAAAATAATTAATATAAAACGAAAAACTTATAATGAATAAAATAATAAATTCTGTGACAAACTAAAAATATAAAGCTTATATAATAAATGAAATATATAATAAAATAGAGTATAAGGCTAAAATATAAAACAGGGTAAAACATGTAAGAAACAAAATGTTACATATAATAAAATTAAATACATGTAATAAATAAATATAACAAAATAGAGATGATAAATTTATAAAATATATGTATAATAAATAAAAAATTAAAATAGAGAATGGATGACCATACTAAATATGAACGATAAATAATAAACCTTATAAAATAGAGAATGTAAAGCTACAGAATGCAATATTAATATTATACTATATTAATTAGATTAAATTAAATTAATCTAATAAAACTGAGAATATTAAACTATAGAATATAAGATGATGTACACAATAAAATAAATAAAAAATATATATCAACTTTTATTATTATTATTATTATTAATAATAATAAATTGTATTTTTTAAGCATTTTTTAAGATATTGCACCTGAAATCATATATAATTATCCTAAGTATATTTAATTATTTAATAAATTTTTGATGATTATTTAACTTGTCACCTAGAAAATATTGCGAGTAAATAAAAAATAAAAACAAACAAAATAAAGTTTCCATTCTCTCAAGCTATTTAATTGTTAATTGTTTCCTAAAATAGACTTATTTCATATAAAAAATAATAAATAAATTAAGAAATGCAATTAAATTGAGAAGATAAAACCATAAAATATTCTATATTACAAAATAAAAAAAATACAAGTGTGATTCGGACCAAAAAAAGAAGATAAATGCATGTAAAATAACTCAAATAAAATGAGTTCTTCATATCGTATATGCTTTGTATTTTTAACTCTATTAACATAAATGTCACCATTAAACCCGGGTCATAAAAAATACTAAAAACGCTCTGTGTTGATCATTTCTCTGTTTAGATCTGTAGGTATCTAAAGCATTTATCTTATATTAAGTTTTTAAACTTCTCCATACGCCGTGTTTCTGCCCCATTACCAACTTCTGAGGTGCCGGAACTCCACCGAAGGGCCAAACGTTATGCTGCTTCTTCTTCTTCTTCTTCTTCTTCTCCTCCTCCCTTATGTTTTAAAGTGCCCACGTCAGCAGGGACGTCTCGTATTTTAACTTTGTTCCTGCAGACGTTGTGGATTTTTGTTCATTTAGAAAATCAGCAGCACTGCCATATGTTATGTGACCGGGGGCGCCAAAACTTTACAGCTAACTTTCTCGAGTTTTATCATCGCAAATCGTAGCTCGTACAGATTATTGAACGGTTTGTGAGGTTTATTAGATTTATCAGCAGTGTGTTTTTGTTATTTAAATATCACTAACTAATCATTATCGGACCAATTTAAAATAAAATCAAAGCTTAAACACAACGTTCAGCAGAGTCTAAAAGAATTAAAATTCAATCCTGAGCATTATCTCAGCTTTATAAATCTCTCATTAAAAACCCAGGGTAACAGTGGCAAGGAAAATCCCTTAATGTAACCTTTTTAGGACTGAGAATTAAAACGAAACCCGACCTGCTCACAGCCTCATAGCTTTATATATAAATAAGAATTCACTAAATTTTTATTAATATATTTATAGTAAGAATAGAAATAAACGAAAAATAAAGGAGTGAAATATTTCATGTAAATGTAATGTAATGACAGAGCGTTTATGTAAATAAATGTAATATAGTATATAGATTATGATTAATTAAAATATTATATTGTACAGAAAATACTTTAATTAAAAAAGAAATACTAAAATAGAGAATCTAAACCTATACAATATTACACGTAATAAATATATATATATATATATATATAATAAATAATACAAATAATTAAATAGAGAATAAATAATGAAAGAGTATAGAAAAAGCAGTGATTATATAATAAATGTAATTATTATAATAAATAGAAAACAGAAAATAAAAAATAAGTAAAATATTATGCATAATAAACAAAGTATAATAATATTTAGACTGTAATAAATAAAAAACAATATAATTTTGAATAGTAATATATGTTACACTGATATAGTAAAATAGAAAATAGAAAAGTATGGAATAAAGGGCAATATTAAATATAATAAAGTAAATAATAACAACAAAAATTAATATAATAAATAAAACTAATTATAATAAAATAGAAAATAGAAAAAATATAAAACAATATGCATATGTACTATTGTTAATGTATAAAATTGATATATAATAATTAAAATAAAATATAATCATATAAAGGGAATGATAAAGTAAAGAGAATAAGAAAATATAAAACTATAGGAATATAAGACAAAAGAATAAATAAAATAATAATTACAAAACGTCACAATATTAGACAGTATTAAATACAATAAATAAAATAATAAATCTAATAAAGAAAAAAACTTTATTAAACATAATAAAGCAAATAATAACTAATAAATTAAAGAAAATATATCTATACAATAAAAATATTAAATATAATAAACAAAACAATAATTATAATAAAATAGAAAATGTAAAACGACGGATTATTAAGCAATATGAATATTTATAATGTATAAAATTGATATGTTATAATTAAAATATAATCATATATATCAAGTAAAGTAAGGTAAGAATAATAAAATATAAAAGTATAGAATATAAGACGAGAGAATAAATAAAATAATAAATAATTACAAAATGTTAGAATATTAGACAGTAATAAATACAATAAATGAAATAATAATAAAATAGAGAATAGGAGTGACACACTAAATATAATTTCTGTTTTTAGACTTTCTTAAACTGTGCTTTTGTGTGTCGTTGTGTGTTGTGTAGCTGACGGTCAGTAGTGTGTAATATTTGTAATTATAGTAGCGTTCTGTCGTTAATCTGCTCTGAATACGTCTGTAATTACGGCTTGTTACTCACGTCCACTCAAACAGAGAGGAGTGTGTGTGTGTGTGTGTGTGTGTGTGTGTAAGAGCGCTGAAAGATGAACCCGTCGAGTGTGTGAGTGCTGAGAGATACCTGTGTAAGAACATGGGATTTCCCACACTCACAGTTTCACTGTTTTTTTTCTCCTGGATTCCTTACGAGTCTAAATCTGCACCGAGTAACAGAAGTACGGACCGATTATCACTCCGATATTGTGATATTATTAGTATTATTATTATTGTTCTGTTACTGCATCATTGTGTGTTTGAGGTTTCTGATGGTAGATCTCTCATACCAGCTTTTGTCTGACCGAAAAAGGAAGTGCCACAAAGAGTAGCCTGAAAGCCAGATAGCACAGGAATAAAAAATAAAAGATAATATCAAATAATCGCATATAACAACGACCCCTATAATTCATCATTAATAGAATCGTTTTGTGGAGACAGATATTTTATTTTTTTAAGTACGAGTTATAATTTCTCTGATGTCAACTTTTATTTTGATTTGTTGTTTTATTTGTGTACTGCTTACGTTTTGTTTATAAGCAACATTTCTTTTTTTTTCCTCTCTCTTTTTTTTTTTATGTAGCTGTTCCCAGTATTTTCTTGTAGTTTTTATTTTTTTTAAGATTTTCTAAAAACCTAACCATACCATTTTTTATTATTATTATTATTATTATTATTATTATATTTCTTTTCCTCTTTCCACTATGGAATTTAATAACAAATATATAATTATGTGGTCTTTAATAAAACAAAAGAAAGCTTTTACACAAAGCTTATTTTTCATCTTATTTTTTTCTGTCTCTTTTATTTTTTATTTTTTTTATTTTTTATTGCAGTTTTTGTGAAAAAGACAATTTCTCTATTGTATCTTTACTTTCTTTATTTTCTGTTTTCTTTATGTACTTTCACACTTCTTATTCTTGTATTATTAACAAATTATTAAATAAAAAAATCTAAATTTTACTTTTTTTTAAATTTAATTATTACATAGTTTCTTTCTTTATTTTTTTTTATTTATTTCCACAGCAGGTGTTAATAATAAACTTATAATAAGGAGAAAAAACAATATAAAACTTTCACACAGAGCTTATTTGTAGAAATAATAATATATATTTTTTACGTTTTTTTTAGATTTATCTTTACGTGCTTTAAATGTTGTTCTTTCTTTTACTTCCCTTAATTGTATCAGTTACACATTCTCTTATTTCTTGAGGTTTTGTTTTGGTCCATTTTAGTCTAGACTTTTTTCTGGATCACATTAATATATTTTTATACCTGTTTTATTCTCTTTTATTCTGTTGGTTCATTAATATTTTCTATCTGCATTGGTCATTTGTCTTTCTTTTTATGTTTTTATGGTTATATCCCTTTTTTTTTGTTTCATAATTTAGTTTTACCTTCTACACTCCTTACTACTAAATCTAAAACATGTGATTTTTAGGAAAACAATAGATCTTTTTGATCGTATTATTTTGGTGAGATTTTCCACATTTATATTTTCCTTATCTATATTTTTAAACGTCCTTATTTGGTCATTTGTTATTGCTTTTTTGTATGTTTCTGCATTTTAGATTTTGTCCCGATGTACAAAATGACGAATTAAATCCTAAACGAATGACGTTTAATGTGGTTTAATGATGATGATGATGATTTTTAAATGATATTTAAGAACATTTGGTTAAACTGATTTCTTATGTAGATTAGTAAAGAAGTTGTTTGTTTTACCCGAGTGTGTGTGTGTGTGTGTGTGTTTAATAACTATGTGGGTGTGTGTTAGTGCGGCGCCGTTACAGCTTAAACCCGACTCAGAAACTCAATCCTGACTTTTATTAGCAGGGATTTGGGTTTGGATTGAGTCATTAGGAAGCAGGAATTTATTAATATTAAAATATATCTTTTTAAAAACCTCTTTATTAAAAGTGTAAATATCTAAAGTCTCTCATCGTCTCCCATTTCAATCCAAACAGTTTTAGAGATTTTAGTTCCACATTTATAAACATGGTCACTATTTATAAAACTAAAACTCAATTGTTTTAGAGACGATTATTAATAATAAACAAACACAAACCTAAAAATCTTTATTAAATATTTCCACATTGTTGTTAGGTATATATGTGTCATTTTTAATTATTAATAATTAATTAATGTTTTTTACTATGGAATTTAATAACAAATCTGTAATTATGTGGCCTTTAATAAAACAAAACAGAGCTTTTACACACGGCTTATTTTTGTGTTTTTTTTCCACTCTTTTTTAATTTTTTTAATATACAGTTTTGAAGGGAAAAAAAAATCATATCTTTAATTGTTTTTATTTACTGTTTTAAACATCTTATTCTTGTATTATTTACATTTGCTTTATTTTCACTGTTTTATTTAAACTTTCTTTTTTTAATTATTATCACATAGTTTCTTTCTTTATTTCTTTTTTATTTCTATCCACAGCGGATATTATTACTAATAATATTAAATAATAATAATAATAATAATAATAATAATAATAATAATCAATCTGTAATTAGCAGTTAAAACAATAGAAAGCTTTCACACAGAGCTTATTTTTTATCTTTGCGTTTTTCTTACCTCTATTTAATTTTTTTAATATATTATGCAGTTTTTAAGGAAAAATCACATTTTTTTCAATTCCTTTATTTTCTGTTTTAAACGTCTTATCTTTGTATTATTTACATTTGCTTAATTTTCACTGTTTAATTTAAACTTTCTTTTTTTTATTATTATCACATAGTTTCTTTCTTTATTTCTTTTTTATTTCTATCCACAGTAGAAATTATTAATAATAATAATAATAATAATAATAATAATAATAAATCTATAATAAGCAGATAAAACAATTTTTTTAATATATTATGCAGTTTTTGAGGGAAAAACACTTTTTAAAATTCCTTTATTTTCTGTTTTAAACATCTTATCTTTGTATTATTTACATTTGCTTAATTTTCACTGTTTTATTTAAACTTATTTTTTTTATATTTATTTTTTAATATTATCACACAGTTTCTTTCTTTATTTCTTTTTTATTTCTATCCGTATCGTATGTTAATAATAATAATAATAAATCAATAATAAGCAGATAAAACAATAGCTTTGACACAGAGCTTATTTTAAAAGTGTTTTTTTATGATGCTCTTTTCGAGCTATTTTCACGTTCACATTTCCCATGCATTTTTATTTATTTTCTTCATACATTTATTTATCTTTCTTTTTATTCCTTACACCTTTAGTGTGACCTTCTGGAAATATCGTAACAGAAAGGACATCTTTTATTATTTAATCAAACTAAATGAGATCATTAACACACAACTTGTGTATTTATTTATTTCTTTATTTCTTTATTTAGATGATGTAGTTGGTGTTTACACGGTTTGTCTGTGCCTCTTATTTTTAGGGTAGAGGTATTTAATCGTACCCACTGCCCCTGCTATGTGCTGCTACCCTTTATGCTGGACGTTCCTGCTGTTCCTCTTGGTGTTGGTGTTTGTGCTGGACCCATTGGGCCGGTGTTTATGGTGCCCCCTGTGCCCCCGGTGTGCCCTCTTATTCCCGGTGTTTATTGGTTGTTATCTGCACGCCGGTGTTTAATTTAGACGAATGTAATCGTGCTCTGGGACTAATGGATTAGGAGTGTGTGTGTGTGTGTGTGTGTGTGTGTGTGTGTGTGTGTGTGGGGACGATGGAGCTCCTCTCTATGCAGGCTGGAGGAGGAAGAGGAGAATCTGATGTTATTATAGTTCAGTAACTCAGGGTGATTGATCGGACCGAGCCGTCGCTCCGAAGCCTCGTTTATAACGGGACAGAAGCACCATTTTTTTAAACGGCTCCCCCGACAGGCCGCGGCGGGCGGTACGGACGGTGAGAACGAGCCGTGCATCATTTGTTACGGTAATGATGTTAATGCAGAGGCAGGCAGCGCCCCCGAGTCTCCCCCAAATCAGAGGGCAGATGTTTCAGCACAGCACCGAAATGCCACTCCCATGTGAGTGACAGCTCCTGTCTCAAACGTGTGTGTGTGTGTGTGTGTGTGTGTGTGTGAGTGTGTGTGAGGCGTATTGGTGATGTGACGACACTGACCTGTTGCCGCTGTTGGACCCCCGAGCGAGGCCCTCTGAAGGACCTCTGAAGCCGCTTTGTGTTCATCTCTTACAGAGCAGTGGCAGCTCAGCGGTCCAGGGGCTAGATTTTGACCACTGCTGGGCCCTTTACTAAGGTCCTTACCCCTCTGGAGCCCAATAAATGCTTTATAGGTTTAAGAAAAGAGATTATTAGTGAATCCTGGTAAGGGTGTGAGTTCAAATCTCGGCTCTGTACGGGATTTTTGTCAATTGTTTTCTATATATTTATTTGCTTTATTTGTTTGTTCATTTTGATAAAATCCGAATAGTCACATTTTTATTGATTTTTTTCTTGTTTTTTTTGTTAGATATTTGTAGTGTAATGTTTTTACTTTTTCAGATCTTTTTTCTATTTCTATATTTTATTTATATATATTTTTTTATTTTATAACTATTTATATTTATAACGTCTGGCTTTTTTTGCATTACTTCCTTTCTTTATCTTCTGTCTTTCTACAGTGTTCTTTATTAATAATAATAATAATAATAATAATAAATTTGTAATATATATAACGATAAATAAAAAAAAATATGCTAAAAAAATAATGCTTTTGCAGAGCTTATTTTTTATTTGTGCATTTTGTTTTCTTTTTAAGGATAATTTTTTTTTATATTAAGCAGTTTTTTTATTCCTTTTTTATTTATTTGCTGGTCTGTTTGTTCATATACATTCTTTTTTTTTTTATCCGAATAGTCGCATTTTTTATAGAATTTTTTTCGTTTTATTATTATAGATATTTGTAGTGTAATGTTTTTACTTTTTTAATTCTTTTTTTTAATCTCTATTATATATATATATTTTTTTTTTCATTATTATTATTATTATAATTATTATTATTTTATTATTTTTTTACTTTCCAGTTTACATTCATCATTTGTTCAAATCAGTTCTTTTTTTAAATTGTTTTTATTTATAACATCTGGCCTTTAAAAAATTATTTCCTTTCTTTATCTTCTTTCTTTCTACAGTGTTCTTTAATAATAATAATAATAACAATAATAATAATAATAATAAATTTGTAAAATTATAAAACGATAAATACAATAAAAATATCTAAAACGTTTATGCAGAGCTTATTTTTTATCTGTGCATTTTCTTTTCTTTTTTTGGATAATTTTTTTCATATTACGCTGTTTTTATATTCCTTTTTTCTGCATCATAGCTTTGATTTCTTTATATTTTCATATTCACATGACGTGTGTGTGTGTGTGTGTGTGTGTGTGTGTGTGTCTTTGTACCTATAGTGGATCTTTATTGAAAAATTATAATAATAATCTTTAAAACAAATAAATGCATTTATTTATTTATTATTATTATTTTTTATTCAGTGCCTTCTGGCTGGGTTTAAGGTGGTATGTGAGGGAGGAGAGGTTGGACGGGGATCATCCCTGTCTCAGCAGTGACCCCTGTTGACCCTGGACTGCGCTGGCACTCTGTTAGGGGCACACCCTGGTATTAGGAAAGTGTCAAAAAGAGAAAACGAAGGTGTTTTTTTTGTTAATTGTTTTAAATCAGGACAAAGGTTTGGCTCCTGCTTTGGTCTCCAGAAGGTTCTGAGTTCAGATCTCGCTCTCCTGTGAGCGTCAGATGTGGACGTTAATATTCAGTGCTTTTGTTTCTCTTCCCTCTGTGTTCGTCGTTCTTTTTCTTTTCTTGATTTTTTGGATTGTAAGAAGGTGTATGAGGATTATAAATGAAGCCACACCTCGTCTCACACCGCAGCACGTCGGGAGGTTACGGCCCGTCGCTCTAATCAGTCCGCAGCCTCTCGCTTTTTTTTTTCTTCTTGTCGGTTTTGTTTTTTCTTTCTTTTCCGAGCCAACAAGCGGTAAATTACCTTCCCCTCCGCGCTCCGCTCAAAAATTCATGGCCTCCTCCCTTTCCCTTTCCCTTTCCCGCGCCGTAAGGCCTGCCATTATGCCAAACGCCTCAAATCCGTTTTATTTTCGCGCCGGAAGGAGGAAAGTGTCTCGCCGATGGCCTGCCGTAAACAAATGGGGCTCGCGGGGTGTCGAGGCTCGGGCGCCGGCCAGCAACACGGCGGCCAGAACGGCGGGAACACGAAGGAAATATGGTTCGGGAACAGTCGTGTGGGAATTGGACGGCCGAGTCGTGTGAGGAGCGAGCTTATGTCTTCTTCTTCTTTCTCGTGTGTTTGTGTGTGTGTGTGTGTGTGTGTGTGTGTGTGTGTGAGACTGTGCAGGAAGACAAAAAGCTGGTGTGAATTCTGTCGAGTGTGAAATGGGGGAAATAATCACACACGCCTTCCAACTGATTCTCCAACTCACACTCGCTCTGTTTTCTCCGTCCTAAACCAAACGAGCCTCGTCCTGCTGATCTGGGGCGGAGACGGGGACACGGAGACGGGGACACGCCCGGGTCCTCTTAACGTTACTTACTGTACTCCTAAACCTGAGGGTCAGGACCGAGCTTAAATACTGACAAAAAGAGCCGTTAGGGGAACAGCTCCAAAAGTATTAGCGCACCCTCTAAACAGGGTCACGGAAAATACGAGATCTCGAACCTTCAGCTATAAGAGCAGATCAGAACCCCATATACACACACACACACACACACACACACACACACACACGCTTGTGTATACAGACGGTACCAAAGCGAGTCCTTAAAAAAAAGTTGAAAGGTGATCAGAAAATATAACGCAATAAATGTATAATAAATAAATAAATAAATAAAGATGCAGCAAACTGAATACATAAAAAAAAACAAAATACAAAAAAAAAAAAATATATATATATATATATATATATATACATTTACTACCAATAATAATAATACAAATAATTATAATATATGAAAAAGTGTAATTTAATTTCTTACATATCATATCAATAGGAAAATAGTAATTTATCAATTTTTTTTAAATAATAACCACCATAATAATGATTAGAAATGTAAAGGTAATTGTTATATATTATAATAAATGTTAAATAAAAATAATTAGGTGTTTTAAAACATTTTAAAATTTACAGTTATAAAATAAATGTAATAATAATATTAGTAATAATGTAGTGTTTAATAATAAATGAAAATTCATATATATTAATGAATAAGCACAATGTTTTTTAAAAAATTGTTTATTAGTTGCCAATATTAATAATAAATACGATCATCATTATTATAATAATGGATTAAATAATAGGTGGAGCAAAATATAAACATACGTTTGTGTTTTTAAATACTTTTATAGAACAATAGTAGTAACCCTATTAAAATAAGTTATTTAAAATTAAACAGTTAAAATATAATAAGAATGTGATAGTAAGGGGTATAAAATAAATGTCATATTGCTAATGAATAATAATAATAATAATTATAATAATAATAATGTAAAATATAAAGCAGCATTTAATAAATGCAAAAGCAAAGGGATGCGGAAAAATTATAAAAGTGAAATAATGCCGTTTAAAAATATTTAATTAATTTACAACTAACACCACGAAAACGAAATACTAGTGATAAAAAATACAGCTAATAAAGTTGTATTTAATAATTAAGAAAATAATTGTAAGACGAAAAAGGAGAGAGTGAAACCTAAAAATAAATCAAACAAATAATAAATAAAATAAATAAATAAACTTACAGTTAACATACTGTATCAGAAGGTTAAGGGTTCAAATCCCACCTCCGGCAATCTGCCACTGTTGGGCCCTTAACCCTTAACTGTGTGGACTGTAAGGCTGTACAGGAAGAGAGAACATGCTAAATATCTTAATAATAATAATTGCAATAATAAATGTTAGCATTTTAAATCTTTTAAATGCTCAGCAAGTTTATGCTCTTTATTTTTAATAAGTATATTTATTTATGTACTGTGTGTATAGTTATTGTTGTGTGTGTGTGTGTGTGTGTGTGTGTGTTTTGCTTATTTAACATTGTTGAGGGTTCACACTCACTTCCTGCAGCTGAGAGGAAATGATGTATGTAATTGTACACTCGTGATGTCATTTTGGCTCCGTTGGCCTTCCACGCTGCTGTATGAAACACCCGCTGCTCACATCCCATTTTAAACGTGTGTGTGTGTGTGTGTGTGTGTGTGTGTGTGCAGTATGCTTTAGGTCACTAATACAGTAATGTGAGTATTTAAATTAAACCCTAAACTCAGAATAATTAGTTATTTGTTTACTAACTTTTATTTACAGTGAGGAAAATAAATATTTAATACTCTGGTGATTTTGCAGGTTCTCCCCCTATAAAGAATGAAGATTTGTCATTTTTATTGTAGCTACACTTAACTGTCAGAGACTGAAACAAAAAAAATCCAGAAAGCATTAATTTGCATTTTATCGTATATAATGAGCATTTGATTGATCTGTTTAAGAAGCCCCGCCCATTCTGCACTCATTACCTGTATTAATGACACCTGTTTGAACTCGTTACCTGTATAAAACACACCTGTCCTCACCCTTAATCAATCCCACTCCCAACCTCTCCACTATAACCAAGATCAAAGAGCTGTGTAAGGACACCAGGGACTAAATGATAGACCTGCACAAGGCTGGGATGGGCTACAGGAAGATAGGAACAAGGAACACAAGATGGCTGTTTATCTTCTTTAAAAAACTCCTCTAGTTTTAATTTGATCCTGGGTAAGAAACAGGTCATTAAATTATAAATTCTTTAAATCATAATTCATTATTTAATAAAAAAAGATTACCAGTAAAAATATACACAATAAAACTTAAAATCACAATAAAATCTCAGCCAAATATTTTTTATTTTATTCCTTATTTTATAACTTTTGATGCGTTGAATAAATAAATTCTTCATTATTTATTTATTAAACGAATCCTATTAATAAAGCATGAATAAAAGGTGGCTATAATATAAAAATACATGGTTTAAATATATACACACACTTGTTTTTTTATATTTAAAAAATAAAGTAAATATATATTAATACTGTCAGTCCAATGGAGGAAAAAAAATATATATATATATTTATATATTTAGACCCCTTTAAATATTTTACTCTGTTTCATTGCAGCCATTTGCTAAAATAAAACAAGTTCATTTTATTTCTTATTAATGTTCACTCAGCATCCCATCTTAACCGAAAAAACAGGCATGTAGATATTTTTGTAAATTTATTAAAATAAAAAATGAAATATCACATGATCATAAGTATTCAGCCGCTTTGCTGTGACTCATATTTAACTCACAAGCTGTCCATTTCTTCTTATCCTTCTTGAGATGGTTCTACTCCTTCACTGGAGTCCAGCTGTGTTTAACTGAACTGAAGGCACACACCTGTCTATCTAAGACCTCACAGCTCACAGTGCAGGTCAATGCAAATGAGAATCATGAGGTCGAAGGAATTGCCCATGAAGCTCAGAGACAGAATTGTGGCAAAACATAGATCTGACCATGGTTAAAAAAATCTGCAGCACTCATGGTTCCTAAGAGCACAGTGGCCTCCATAATCCTTAAATGGAAGAAGTTTGGGGTGACCAGAACTCTTCTTAGACCTGACCGTCCAGCCAAACTGAGCAATCGTGGGAGAAGAGCCTTGGTGAGAGAGATAAAGAAGAACCCAAATATCACTGTGGCTGAGCTCCACAGGTGCAGTAGGGAGATGGGAGAAAGTTCCCCAAAGTCAACTATCACTGTAGCCCTCCACCAGTCGGGGAGGCAGAGTGGCCCGACGGACGCCTCTCCTCAGTGCAAGGTGTGTTAAGCACACAGCTAAAATAACAAAGGGTGCTTCTACTAAATACTGAGCCAAGTGTCTAAATACTTTGCAAAAATTTCTACATGTCTGTTTTTTTCTATCATGTGATGCAGAGTGAACATTAATGAGAAGTAAAATGAACTTTTTTGATTTTAGCAAATGGCTGCAATGAAACACAGTAATACAGTTAAAGGTGTCTGAATACTTTCCGTACCCACTGTACCTACTTAAAGGTCTAAAATTGATACTGTGTTGTCTTTTCTGCAAATCAGTGCTTCTTCAATAGGACTTATTCCCTCTTATTTGTGTGCAGCCAACGAGTTGGGTTTATTTATATTTATATTCCATTGTGCATGTTTATATTTTGGTTCTACAGTGTGTGATGGTTAATGTGTGCTTGTAAATGAAGAATCACAGTGTTGTGTATTTCCTAAAGGGAAATGTGTAAAACAGTTTAGGTTCCCGATGCTGTGTGAGTATCTCTGATGCATTTGTGCATCGTTTGCGTGCAGTTGTCTTTACATTACACATATTTACAATGTAGTAGCATTTGAACATGGGCATGTGTGGTCAGCGACCTGTTTCTGACAATGATGAACTTCTATAGTTGGAATGAAAGCATGGTCCAGAAAAAGGATTAACCCTTTAGTTGGGCAGCATGGTTAGGCAACCCTCACAGGGTTCAATCCCAGGGTGGAGCGGCCTGGGTCCTTTCAATGTGTGGTCTGCATGTCCTTCCTGTGCCTGTGTGGGTTTACTCCGGGTACTCTGGGTTTTCTTCCACAATCCAAAGACATGCAGGTCAAGTTAGTCGATTACTCTATATACAGGGGTTGGACAATTAAACTGAAACACCTGGTTTTAGGCAAAGGTTTGGCCATAGCAGCCCGGCCGTGTATATTGACCCTGTGGATCCCGACGGACAGTTCTGGTGGAAACAGGAGAGTTGAGGTGCACATTTAATTCTGCCATGATTTGGGCAGTCGTGGTTTTATGTTTTTTGGATACAATCCGGGTTAGCACCCGAACATCCCTTTCAGACAGCTTCCTCTTGTGCTGATGCACTGCACATATGTCTAGCTGTCCATATATTTTTGGCCATGTACTGTACTTGTTAGCCTATCTTCTTTAAGATGTAGTATTTGAGCCATGTTAAGACAATTTAAAAGGAAATCATGTTGTTGAACTGGGGCGAAGAGAGAAGCTACATGATTCATGACGAAAAAGAGGAACTGTCTTGCAGTAACTGTCTTGTGATCAAATTAAACACATGCTTAGAAAAACACATGCCTTGGCAGTTCTAGAGATGTAAAAATGTGAAGAAATATCTAACATACATTCTAACTGGAAGTCAAAAGGCCACTGAATATCACCAGTCTTTGTATGTAAAGAAAAAAAACCTGCAATTGTCATGTGGAGGCTTAGGTCATATTCCCAGCATTACAGTTTGCCATTACTATATCAGTGACAAATGTGTGACAAAAAGGATTTTACTATACCCTCTCCAGGAGAAACATGATTGTGTACCAGGAAGGTTATCGTGACGCAGCTATACTGATCACAAAAATATGGCTCATAAAATGATTTGAATATCCCCTAATTTTTGTGTCATTTAAAGGACTGTTGGAAATTTTTTACAAGTTCCTGAGCATCACTGCCTGCATGTCTAGTTAAACTATCTATCTATATATCTATCTATATATCTATCTATATATATATCTATTTATATATCTATCTATCTATCTATCTATCTATCTATCTATCTATCTATCTATCTATATATCTATTTATCTATCTATCTATTTATATATCTATCTATCTATATATCTATTTATATATCTATCTATCTATCTATCTATCTATCTATCTATCTATCTATCTATCTATCTATCTATCTATCTATCTATCT
>JAUZSU010139900.1:0-15650 GCA_034780255.1 Parotocinclus maculicauda | reverse complement strand
GAAACTAGCACTGTCAACTGTGGCGTTTATCGCCGCAAATAATCACTTCACATCGTCAGGTATGTCACTAAGAAATATTATTTATTGAATGCCAGGCGCGAGCCACACCGCTCGAAACCCAAAAGTCCGAATCGCGCGTTAACTTACGTTAACTAAAACAGTTTTACTCCACGTGACATCAACCATGATCCCTTAACGGTATCTCTAACAAAAATAAGGTAAGGTTATCAAAGTGGAACATAACGATGGATTCAACTGTAATTAAATATGTTTTCATATTTCATAATGTTTTAGTTTCTTATGTAGTTTATTTTAGAATTGAATAAGTCCGACGTTATTATTTTCACCACTAGGTGTCAGGTTTAGACCACTAAACAGATATTTAGCTGTCTAAAAATAATGCCTGTACTTAATTGTATTTTTGGATAAGTTTAATATTAATAATGAAATAAAACGTTTTGTATGTAATCACGTGTTGAATGCGTGAACAGATTTTAGAATGTGTAAGCGATCTGGAATATGAGCAGGCGAGAACGATGACGTCACGTCCCGGCTTTATTTGGCAGCACGAAGTTTTAGCGCAAAGGGTTTCCGCGCGCTCAGTGGAGTCGTCAATGTGACGTTGAGCAGCTATGCGTCTTTTGACACATACTTTTTGTTGTGTTGTACTTTTGTTGTTCTAAATTCCTTTGAGTACGAAATCTGTGAAAGGAACGCGGTCGTGAAAGAGAGTTCTGGAAGAACTTGGCTAGCCGACTTTGAGGCTAGTTACCTTGCTACGAGGAGGAATCATGCCACCAGTAGAGAATGAATCCGGGCAGATTAAAGCCCGAATACAGGAGCTTATCGACACCAACTGTGTTATGGTTTTCAGAAAAAGTTTCTGCCCCTTCTGTAAAAAGGTAAGCACACAACTTCTGGTTGTCTGTTCAAAATATAGGACTTGGGAGAGTTTGAAATTCCCATACACTGGGAATGAAGCGTCGATCCTTAAGGATCTGTTCCTCACTGAATACCTGGCTGAGTTTTCTAACAGGCGACGGTTTAAAACGAATGTTTTCACACCGCACTTATCAGTGCAAAACAATAACAGTACGATTTGTAAAGTAACGTCCGTAACATTAATTGTTGTTTAAAATAACTATCGATAAATCACGTCATTTAGAGTATAAGGAGTCATTTTGTACCTAATAGTATTATTTGCTCATGTCAATAAACGAATCAAAGAATGAACAATTTAAGAACAAACAACTTCGTAATGTCTGTGTGTCTAATATTTGCACTTTTCAAAAACTGTAGTTAGCATATATTTTTAAGAAATTTAAGTGCTTCCTGTTTTGACTCGGCCCTACAGGAGCCAAATATACGACAAATGCAGCACTTTTCTACACGGGTTTGAACGGGTTTGTGGCCTCAACAGCATGAATAGTACTGATCACACTTATTTGTAGACGAGATTATAATCTTGTCACTTATTCTTCTCTAAGGAATTGTCTTTCCTCATTTTGTCTTTGTTCGTATTTAAAACTTTGGTATTGTGTGTCTGTGGAACTGTCGTATGAACTAAGACAACTGAAAGGTTGTGTAAAACTAATCCTAACCGACATTTCCACTAGATTTGTGCTACACCTGGTAAGATGCATGCCTACATTTTTCATAGGATATCATACAAAAGTGATTGATTATGTGGTGGTTTTAACTAAAACAACATTTGCTTGTTCAGGTGAAAGAACTGTTTAAAGAGCTGAACGTGAAGTACAACGCCATTGAACTGGATCTGATGGGTAAGCATGACATTTCACTTCTTCCACATGACTGTCTAGTTCGTACATAGGTTTTTTGTGGCGGTGTGTTTTTATTTTTAAGGTTTTCTTTTATTAAGCTGGTTGAAACTTTTTTTTTTTTAGATGCAAGTGGAGTTCCATGTAGATCTGTTTGCCATTTGTAGGTATTTTTACCTAGATTGCTATTTCAGCATAATGTCTGCATTTGCCAGCCTAATGAATGATGCTAATCATTTTAGATGCTGTTTGAGCTGGTAGATGGGAAGGTAACTTGGTATCAGATTGCATTTTCTTAGATATTGTTCTGTATTTTAAGAACTCGTGGGTAAAATCTTTTGATGTCGTTTTGCTAAGCGATTTTCTTGTAACCACTAAAGTACAGTTTGAGAAATCATTGACAGATTAGATAAGATGGAATTTATTGCAGTCCTTGGGTTTTGTGTGGTACAGTCAGAACCCTGAGTATGTACTAACTGTCAGTGATAATATAGGAACACTTAAAAGATTACATAACTATTAAGAATACTTAAGTATACTTCAGTAGAAAATAATTGGCAATTATTTTTCAATGGTGTGACAGTCATCTTGAAATGTGGACTGTAAAACATTCTATTGTCATTATTTCATGTTTAGTCATTTTTGTTATTTAGTTTGTCCCCCTTGAATTTACCCTAAAAACATCAAACAAGTGAGATTTGGCCTCAGATATCACCTATGTCTCGTTATTTGCAAATAATGTGTATTGGCTCCATCATTAATATTTTAGCTTGTATTTCTGTAAATTGTCTTAATGATCATTATATGCACATACCACAGACCAGCCAGAACCTTAAAAAAACACACACACACAATCCGATGGAATAACATCACATGTTTACATCAAACAACACATGTTAAGCTCTTGGGTATGTTGGTAAGAGCTTTTAGTCAATGCACTGAATGTGGGATTATTGTTAAGGAGTAAAGCCTTAAGACCTAAACAGTTGTGGCCCGGTGGTGCATATATCACACTTGTGCGCACCGTTTACCTGGGGCAGTAATGGTGCCAGGATTTTCTGTAAGAAGAAGACAAAATAGTGAAGGGAGCATGATGTGCTGGGTAATGATCTGCTGGGCACAGTTGTGGATGAAGTTTGGACATTACACCTATCTACACACTCTTTATGGCCAGCTGGTTTTAATGTTTTGTCTGATTATTCTATAAACAAATCATTCAACCTCGGTAACGAGCTACTTGTATCAGAGAAACGATTTGCTGTCTGAGCTGCTTGCAGGTTCTGTGTTGAGTATTTCTTTAAAATTGTAAAGTATGGTGTTGATTCTTTTGAAAGCTTTTGCTTTAGAAAGCATCTTGGAGGGAGAGGGTGTCTGCTGTTGACTCTTTCTAACTTGATTTATATTTGTGTTAATATGGTTTAAGATTGACTCTTCTTCCTGTTGGGCAATATATGTAATTATATTGCCTGAGCAATTTATCTTCTTTAAATTAGTTTTTCCACAGCTGACTTTTTTGCAGGCATGCTGCCTGATTCTTATACCTTTGTGTTTCTGCCTTAGTTGAGCGTGTGAGGTTTTTGTTAATCAGTAGATTCACAGGTTAAGTTTGACACTAACCAAGTATAATGAGGAAGAGGTAGGCATGGTTATGCTATTATTACATGCATAGTGCCCAGAGGGCCAAACGGTGATGTGATTTAATTTAAATTGTCCTAGTATTTAAATAAATTTTGCTTTAACTGGTATATCTTGATGTATTTTTGCTTTCCATTTTTTTACCAGCTGGTAGACATTGTGGTGAGTTATGTAAACTATATGTAAAATGTATTGTTTAGTGAGTCTGGCAGTAAATAACAGTTCCTAATATTGTTGGATCTGTGCACAGATATTGCAAGCAACTGTTCAAAACCTGCTGAGTCATTCACCACTCGGGCTGCTTGGCAGCAGTTCATATCTGTCTCACCCGCTTGTGAACTCTCAGATCATTCATTATCCTCCCACCAAACTCTCTCACTGCAAACTCTGGGCCTCATCCTAGTAAAATGACCCTTTGTATCGGATTAAATGTTTGCTGATATGCATATCTTTTACATAATTTTATTTAACTGCTATTGTTTGCTATTAATCTAAACTTTACTATTTCAGTTAACATCTAGGCACCCAAATCTTGGTCCTCCCAATGTTTCTTCCTTATAAATGTTAAGGAGTTTTTTCTTGCCACTTTTGCCCTAGACTTGCTCAATTTGGTATTGGCATGTTAAGTTAATATAATGTTGTAAAGCTGCTTTGATACAATTCTCAATTTCTTCACCAATATGAATATACTTCAGTGAATTGGTTTAAAACCACACCACCTTCCTGTCATTGAAAGCACTTGCCTGTTTACCTGACTACTTCAGTGCCACAACTGAAGCTGTGATCGGTTCTTGGTTCTGTAACAGTACAGAATAACAATGGATTCAGATTCCATTTCTTTACTTTAAGTTGCAAAAAAATTGTTTGTGTTATTCAGCTTGTTTTAATGATTGAAAAACCTGGGCCACAACCCAGCATTCAGGTTCAGTTGACACAACTGTTCCCATATGTCATGAGACTGTAGAAGTCTTTCAGGTGAGCCAAGTGAGAAGCAGTAATACAATCAGCCATATCACACTGTTTGTCTGGCATGTGTTTTAGACAAAGGTTCCAACTACCAGGATATGCTGTTGGAGATGACTGGACAGAAAACGGTCCCCAGCGTGTTCATCAACAAGACTCATGTCGGAGGCTGTGACAACACCATTAAGGTAGATGTCTGTTCAAAATCAGAGCAGCTAACTGTGTTAGCATTTATGCATATAACAAAGCTATGGAAAACCTGGTTTCAGAAAAGTAACTATTTTCCTCTGGGCATTACAGCACAAAACTGAATCCACAACAACAAACTGCAGTTTGTATAACAAGTGCTGCTTCTTGCAAAAACTTTAAAGCCCTGTTCTTTCTATGTGATTACATAGAGCGTGTTACCTGGATGTGTAATGTAGAAACAACTTGCACTCATACAGAGTACACATAGACAAACATGATCTTATATTCCAGTACGATGTAATGTGTTTTCTGTTTAATACGCTTCATGATGTGGATAAGTGGGACAAAACATGACGCTTTGTTTTTTACTTAGGAAATATAAGCCTTTTTCCCCTAATATTCTCAGCATGCTGGGTGTAGCTTAGCTTGCCCATTATCTCCAGCACCCATTTAATATGGAAAGTATTTATAAAGTGTAACATTTTAATGCTTTGCTACTTTTCAATAATGAGAAAAGAGCTGAAACTTTCACCTTGTTATGCCCTGTTTTTATTTTAGCTGTAACAACATATCTGGTGGCTGAAATTTTAGCGTTAAATCAAATGGCCATATGCTAGTTAATTGATTTGAGTAAAACTTACCGAGATTGCTGCAGCCAAGTAGTACTGTTTTGATCATCATAGGTAAAAATGTGTGGATGTTTGTAAGAATGTGCATTGCTTGCTGTTCTAATAGTGCTAAATATTAATTTAAAATACACTGTATAATTCAGTTAGTCATTACAGCAAACAGTGTTCTAACTTCTTTTTCACCATTCTTCTCTTTTTTTTAAGATGGCTTTTAAAGGACTATCGATAAAATTTTACTGAGTAGCCATATTAGTGTCTACACATCTGACATTTCCCAAACCTTTATATCTCAAACCTATTGTCATCAGTACAGTTATGTACCCTTTCAAAATGCTATTTTAAAGTAATTGGGACAAAACTCCTTTATAATTTAAATGAATGATACACGAGTGCCCTTGTTGTAATTCTCATATCGCCAGGGTTTTGTGCCTATGGTAATTTTTTTTTTCCTGTTATCATGGTAACAGGCGCATAAGGATGGCCTCCTACAGCAGCTGCTTGGAGCTGAGAATGAAGTATACGACTATGATCTCATTGTGATTGGAGGTGGCTCTGGAGGCCTGTCCTGCTCAAAGGTGATGCCCTGTAATGCAACTGTAGAGCCATTTCTCACACTTATAGCTCTAATGTACCTTTTATTATTTAATTTTTTTTATTATAATGCCTTTAAATAAATGTCTATTTACCATTACAATTTATAGGAAGCAGCTGCCCTCGGAAAAAAAGTTATGGTTTTGGATTATGTTGTCCCCACACCTAAGGGCACGTCCTGGGGTAAGTGCTGGGTGTTAACTTTTTACAACAGAGAACATCTGAATTGTCCTGGTTTATGTATTTGATCTTGTATTTAAAGGGAAATGCTGCTTTGTTTAATATGTTTAGGTCTGGGTGGCACATGTGTAAACGTGGGCTGTATTCCTAAAAAACTGATGCATCAGACTGCTTTGTTGCGTACTGCTTTGGAGGATGCGCGCAAGTTTGGCTGGGAGTTCAGTGAGCAAGGTGAGACCTAAAGTTCAGCTTTTATATTTTTGATGTTGTGTTATATAGGTAGATACTCGGAGCGGGTCAGGTGTCTTCCCAAAAGCGGAAAAATATTGTTTTATTGCATGTGTGTAATTATTTCCTTGATGTGAAGATTTCAGTGTTCAGTTAAGCTTTAAAACGCTTTAGTCAAACATTCCACATGTAATTTCCAGATTGTGATGAAAGACCTTTGAGAAGAGGAACTGTGGTGTTGAAATTGTTCTCAGATTCCCGTGACTCGCATATAGACTGATTTGTAAAATTACTTGATTTCAACAGAAAGTTTTGACTGATTAATTGTGATTGGTAGTGTTCAGTTATTTATTCAGTGATATAGTGTACACTTTTTGTCCACGCAGTAAGTCATAACTGGGAGACAATGAAGACTGCCGTAAATAACTATATCAGCTCTTTGAACTGGGGTTACAGAGTCTCTCTTCGTGACAAGAACGTCAACTATGTCAATGCTTACGCAGAGTTTGTTGAACCTCACAAAATCAAGGTCAGTTTGTCAAAGTATATTATGTTTTTGTATCCATAATTTAGTGTTAATTTAATAGCTACCCTTAACCAGTGGGACTTACAACTGGTATAGTCATAGGGTTAAGGGCCTTGCTGATTTTCCTACCAATGGCAGCTTGGCAGTGTCAGGACTTGAACCCTGGAACTATTGGCCATTTGGTCGATAGTCAAGCATAATTGCTCTACCACCAGAGCCTAAACATCCTAACCAAAACCACATAACCTGTTTTTCTTTTGCAGATACTGAAATACCAAATTTACTCTGTAGACTTTACTACTTTTTGCAAAAAATGTGGAGTCACCACACTCAAAGTTTGTCCATTTTACTTTATGGCATATAAACAACACGTGTCGTTTGCTGGACAAGTTGACTTTGAGAAGCATACCGCAAATATAATAAACTAAAAATAATTAATGTGTAGCTCACATTTTCTAAATAAACTAGATGGAAATAAGTATGGGGTCACTTGATGTTAAGAGATCAATTGTTTTCATGAACCAAAAAATTTTTGGTAACACTTTGTTGCTGCTGTTCAGGTTTTATGACAGTCTAAATTCTTTGAGACATTTGCTGATATTGGAAAAAAATAGTATTCAACATCAAGCTAATTACAACTCTCTTGAATAACAAATTGGCAGAACAGCTTTGTTGGATGGAGAGTTACAATGTAATTATTTTATTCCCCTAGTGTGAGTGTGTGTCCATGTCCTTTGATGGTTTGACACTCTGCCTAGTGCACTGTGCATCTGACTAAGCACCATTTTCCCTGTGACCCTGTTCAGAAGTAGATAAGAATGAAAATGAAACCATCCCAATTTGTTCATGGACTTTCTTTTGATACAATTTGTCTTGAATTTATTTCTTGTAGAGGTTTTTATGATTTGTGCCGTTGTTTTAGTGGACAGCTCTCTTGTTGTGGACTAGGTTTTATTTTTTTTTTGGTTTTTTTTTATTTTTTTTTTCAATTAACCATTTATGATCTGTAAGCACTCTCTTTAAACTTACTTGCATTTTATACAAAGACAATGTGATCCCAGAACATTTCCTGATTTTTATCTGGCAAAAGTGTGCAGTTCCAATTATTTATTTTGAGTGAGTCTTTTTAACAAAGCCATATTATTCAGGTGTTAATCAACTGTTGTTATATCTGTGGTGGGGGGGAACATAATTCCCAGTGGAAGAATGTAGTGGATGTACTACAGTACAAATATATAATTGTATAGTTTAGCTTTCTCACTCATTAACAGGATTTTCATGGACTGTTTTGCATGGTCTTTAGTTGTAACCTGTTTAGAAAGACTGCAATACACTTTGCATGACACTTACAACTTTTTGTTTATTGTAATGTGTTTAATCCTTTTTGATCAGTTCAAGATTGTTTTGCTTTCCAAACCTTTAACTAAACAGGCCACTAACAAAAGAGGCAAAGAGACATTCTACACTGCATCCAGGTTTGTGCTGGCGACAGGAGAGAGACCTCGTTACCTGGGCATCCCTGGAGATAAAGAGTACTGCATCACCAGGTAAGTGTGTGGATCATTAATGAGCTGAATGGGGTGTCATGACACCTGTTGTCTCAGGAGACAACAGCTTAACCAAATGTTTGAACATTGCTTAGTTAACTGCACTTATCCTTAGGGTTATATCTCTGAGAGTCTTAAGCCCTGCAGAGGCAGACCTAAGCTTGCCTACCAAATACTGATGAATGGAGATATGCTTTCACTTTAATGATATAAAGCAAACCAAAAACTGTCATTCAAAATGTGTTTGAACTCTTGTTCTGCATTCAAGCAAAGTACTGTAGGTTATTCTGTAGTTTTCTTAAGTCTTCACTTTGACTATGTTTAATTGTAGTAGTCTTACAGTCTTACATTTAAGTGTTTTAAAAATTGTAATGTTTGCTCTTTTGTTGCATTAGCTCTAATCAAACATTTTGTCTTGACTTCTTAATGCTAGATGATTGACTTAGAAGTGACTTTCATCATATGATTAATGACTTGCTGTTTCTATGTTATGTCATGGTCATCTTCTCCTCTCTCTGGCAGTGATGACCTGTTTTCTTTAGCCTACTGTCCTGGTAAGACGCTAGTTATTGGAGCTTCCTACGTTGCTCTGGAGTGTGGGGGATTCCTGGCTGGTTTGGGGCTCGATGTGACCATAATGGTGCGCTCCATTTTACTAAGAGGCTTTGACCAGGACATGGCCAATCGTGCAGGGGAACACATGGAGACTCATGGGATCAAATTCCTCAGGAAGTTTGTTCCTATAAAGGTGTGTCAAGTTGAGCTGGTGCTGTGAATATAATGATAATTTAATGATTGTGAGGGGCTCGTGGTAATGGGCATGTATAAACTGATTACAGTGAATGTGTAGATGCCAATTTCACTTCAAATATACTTTGTCAGGTCGAGCAACTTGAAGCTGGCACTCCAGGTAGGTTGAAAGTTACTGCCAAGTCTACTGAAAGTGATGAGATCTTTGAAGGAGAATATAACACAGTAAGTGTTCGTTTGGCTTAATCACTATGTTTTGCTTGTTTGTGTATATATATATTATTTAAGTATATATCTCTTTTTTTAATTTTTTTTTCCCAAAGGTATTAATTGCTGTTGGTCGTGATGCCTGCACAGAAAAAATAGGCCTAGATAAGGCTGGAGTAACGGTCAACCCAAAGTATGTACCTCTTCTGTTCCTTTTTTGTCAGTTGTTCTTGCAGCTCCTCACTTTTATTCATAGATTTAGTTTCCCAAGTGTAATTTTGGAGTAATGATTGGGTGGATTTCTGGAAAACAGCCAGCTGATGCAATTGCTTCTCGGCTCTGTGTTCATTAGACCTGCCAGTTTGCCTCAAAATGTACACTGCTCTTTATATAAAATATTTGACATTTCATTTTAAAGTATCCCCTAATTTTTGTGAGTAGTATATTTGTAATATTCTGTCTGTTTTACATGTGAAATAAGTTTTCAATATGTTTGTATCAATCCTGGCTGGTTATCTAGAACGTGGGTGTGTTATAGTGTTTTGAAAGCTCTCTCCATCCACTTTCATTCTTTCCATGTAAATGCTTTGTTGTTTATGTGTGCTTTGAAGCTGGCAGCACCTGTTTCGTAGTCTAAGTGTATAAAGCTGATAGTAAAGGCTATAACACAAACGGAATATCATTTCATGAGTGGGCTTGGATGAATAGACTGCATGTGGAATTTAAATTGGATGATCCTTTGTGTGGAGTCTGCATGTCCTAAGCCGTCACTGAGTGGGTTTACTCTGGGTACTCTGGTTTCCTTCCACAGTCCAAATGCATACATTGTTAATTGATTACTCTAAAATTGGCAAGTTTATATATAACTGACTTTTGATGTAACTTTGTGTCTGCTGTTAAATGGCCATTGATGCTGAAGTGCGACAATAAATAGTTAACAATATAAACAAATATATTAAATAATAAACAAACAAATTAAACATGATGTAGTTGAACAAGTAACAGTTTTGTTTAGTTTTTTTATACAGTGCTTTTCAGATGCCTTTCCCACTATTTCATTTTTTACAGAACAAGTTATTAGGAAATAGGAGCGGTTAAAGTTTTGGTACAGATTACACAATAATTTCTGGTACAGATTGCAAATGATTTTAAATTCAAATGGGGTAATTTTATTGCAATTAAGTGTAATTTTTTTTTCTTAACTATTGGTTTTATTTTGTCAGCCCCTATGAACAAGTGTGATTAATGATGACAATCATTATAAATCTTACTGCATGAAAGGATAACATTTAGCTGTTTTAAAAATAGTAACTACACTGTTATGAAAGTGAGTTGTGCAAATACCAGGTTGAACAGGACCTCATGTTACGTAGATATAACACATCCTTGGCTTCTGACTGTTTATGGGAAAACCTTTCAATACATCAGTGGTTGACTTATCACATGGTACTACTTAATACAATTCTTGTGCATTAGAGTTGAAAATTTTCCAAATTAACACGGGTATTTGCATGAAAAATGGAGAGTAGTTTTTTTTTTTGTAATATAACAAGCTGTAAGCTCAGGTTCAATACGATTGGTTGTTCATTGCAGTCATCACACGTGTGTTCATGCACTTGGACATCTTTATTGTCTGAATGTGGCTCAGCAGAAAAAAAGTATCTATATAAATATAAAAAGTATAACTAGCATTGAGTGAGAGGCAGAAGCTTGATAGGAAACTAGGAATGTTAACCCTTGGTAAGAAAGGGTTCTTTTCTGGAAAGAAGGAAAAGTCTGAGCCATTCGTGTGCCAATACGCCCCTAATGATTCTCTTATTTGTCAGCAGTGTAGTAAATGCCTTATCTTTTGCGCACAAAACTTGTAATCTGTCTAGGAGCTGGGATTTTTTTTTTACTTTTGGAAAAACCTGTTTCACTAATCTGTCACTTTGGAAACGCTGTGCTTTTAAGGAATGGGAAGATCCCAGTGGATGATCAGGAGCAAACCAATGTTCCTCACATCTATGCTATTGGAGACATCTTGGAGGGCAAGTGGGAGCTGACACCCGTGGCCATTCAAGCTGGGAAACTTCTGGCTCGCAGGCTTTATGCTGGTTCCACTGTCAAGGTACTTAGGAGTTAAAGATACACATTTACAAGCCTGTAAGAAGGATTAATGTCCAAGAAAATGTCTTTACAGTGCTTTACACACGAAAGACTAATAATTGAATGTTTGTGTTTGCAGTGTGACTATGTAAATGTCCCAACAACTGTGTTCACGCCTATGGAGTACGGTAGTTGTGGTCACCCAGAGGAGAAGGCAATAGAGCTCTTTGGCGAGGAGTACCTGGAGGTTTGATCAGTTTCTCTAATTTAAGTTGTTAGAGAGTCACATGTGAACTTTGCATAATAAAATGTTATGCTTGTTTATAGATTTATCACAGTCTCTTTTGGCCTCTGGAGTGCACTGTGCCGAGTAGGGACAACAACAAATGTTATGCCAAGATCATCTGTAATAAGCTGGACAATGTGAGTGACTCTTTCTCATCGGTATATTGCTAATGACAGTTCATTTGTTAATTTGTGATTAATATTTTGAAGAGTAAGGGTACTGTACTTGTGTAATACACATTGTATATACATTGTGATATACGCTGGTCCAATAATACTGTGTTTTGACTCCTCTGGTGCAAGAACACTGTGTACTCTCGGGCCATTTTAGTTCAGCGTGTTCAGTGCATTCAGAAATGTCCTGTTTGATCACCACTGGTAAGTGTGGTAAATCCAGTTGTTGTAGGTTCCTCTTCAGTGTGTCTCTCTCTCTGTCTCTGTAATTAAAAACAAAACAAGGGAATCATATGAAATAGTACATATTATCACATGGACAGAGAGTGCCAACCCTTTCTATGTAAACTCTAGTCTGTTGAGTGAAAAAACCCACTCAAACCAGGAGATCAACAATATCTTAAATTCTCCAACTGCCCTCTCTGTCGCCAACAACTTTGCCACAGTGTGATGTGGATCACGATTTATCCCTAATCTGGTGTTTGAAATGAATATGAACTGAAGCTGCAGACCTGTCTATATTATCGTTTGCTTCGTTTTGCTTTCACATTATTTGAGAAATCTATTACTAAGCAGATGTACAGGTGTCCCCAATAAAAATAAGTGTTGTTTGTGTTCAGGACCGTGTGATTGGGTTTCACTATCTGGGCCCTAATGCTGGGGAGGTTACTCAGGGCTTCGGTGCTGCCATGAAGTGTGGAGTCACAAAGGAGCAACTGGACAACACCATTGGCATACATCCTACCTGTGCTGAGGTTTGTCTGCTAAAAATAAACAAAACGTATTGTATACTAAAATATAAAGTAAGTAACATGGCTATGACAGATGTGATGTACTCAGCAGTGATTGCGATGTCCTTTTATCCCTTTTCCAGATCTTCACCACAATGGAGGTGACCAAGAGCTCTGGTGGTGACATCATACAGTCGGGTTGCTGAGGTTAAACCCTGCTTGTTTAATAGGCTGTCCTAAAAGCGTATGAACTGGTTCCACCTAGTTTGTACTGCATCAAATAATCCTGCATATGCGTTGACCATCTCTTCAGCTTTCCATCTCCCTTGCTTCATACCTCACCAATCTTCACTGCCTTCTTAGTCATTAAACTCTCCAGCTCAGCTGAGTCTCCAAAGAGACAAAGTGAACCACAAAGCAATAAAGGACTGAATTGGATAAAAGCATGAGCGAACATGGAAGGAAATCACTCTTTTAGAGTGCACTCAAGAGTCCATTTAAAGCAAAGCTTTCCGCCAACCTAAGGGCCAATGTATTTAGATTTTTCATTTATTTAGCTTCTGTATATCTACATCACCTTTTTTAGGAGTATACTGCTATGGTGGCTGAGTTTGGGGAAAATCCTCAGATTCCTTCCAGGTCTGAGCTGAGCCCTGCTGCATGGGAGCTGGAAAAGCTGAACTAATGTAGGACAGCCTATTAAACAGCGGGGTTACTCTGCTGCTTCAAATCCTTTGTCTAAGTCAGAAATGTACAAGGAGCAGACACGCGCATTAGTGCACACACATTCACTTGTGCAAGTGTTCTGTTTTTGTACTTATGATGTTTTGGCCCTTAACCTGAATTCTAAGGTGGGCTAAGACTGATGATGTTCTGTCCTTAGAATTAAGAGGTAAACACAATCGTCCATATACTTATACATAATTTAATTAATCATGCACAGGCTTATTTGGAGCCTACATATTGGCTGTTGACTTCCCAGAATTATAGTAGTATTGCTGTCACATTGACTTGTAGCACTGTGTTTGTGGAAAGACCAGTAATGTCTGAATTACTCCAGGGCATATACATCTGTCCAGCACATAAACATGCATGTATTTTTGCCCTATAACAATAAATGTGCTACGTTTTTAGGAGCTCAGGTGTGATTTATATATTTTTGTTTGTTTCCCTTGGCTTAAAGAAAGGTGTGTATTTTCTTGGACTACATTCTTTTTGTTGGGGTCTTTTTTTCATTTTAATATCATCGACATTACATCCTTGAATAATCGATTGGCTTTGTTTTATCAATTTCCATTTGAAGTAATAAAGTACAAGTTTTGCTTGCTGTTTTACCAAAGTACCAACCAACACTTGAATGTAGTTTGACTCTAAATGATGTCCCAAAATGATTGTTTTGTTTTGTTTTTTTTATTTAAACTACAATGCTCACAAAAATGATTGGCTATTTCATTATGGGATGTTTCATTTGTAATTTTTTGTGAGCAGTATACATGATTGTGCTACCTTTCAATGCACTTACATTACCCAATTAAGTCAATGTCACTTCTTAAAATTTGAGTCATTAATGTCACTGAATTGCTTTCTAAAGTGTGTGGACTCCTGGTTGCTAAGGACTTCAGTGACAGGAAACCCTGTCACTTGGCAACAATGCCTGGCAAATGTACAAGCCGGTCTTTCTATGGTTTCCTTGTTATCTACGTAATTGAGACCTTTAATAAAGCTGTGTATACTGAAACCTATCTTTTGACCTATCTCTTGTTCATCTTTTATCGGTGTACTTGCTTTCATGATATGCAGGGTAAAAATACCCAGGTTACCTTGGTATAATGTATAACGTACAATGTACAAGTGGACTGAATTCCTAAAAAACCCAGAACAAATGGGGAACTTTTGAGTGCAAAGTAGAAGCAGGTATGTTAAGTGGTGAACTGTTTCTGCTCTGATGGCATAACAACGGTTAACTATTTTCACTAGGTTTAAACTGGAAATTAAATTACTCTTGAATTGATACCAGTTATATTGTGTAGCTGGAGTATTCCTAATAACAGGAAATATGGTAATTTTATTGTAATGCCATGAAAGTGTATCTATCCTGAATTTTAACATGCGCTCGATTATACTCACTGATCCAAAACACTTCAATTCCAGGACAGTAACAAAGCAGTCCACACCTGTTCCTGTGAAGCAGGCATCTGCTTATTCATAGACATCAGAGAATACCTGGTAGTCTGATAATATAATGCTGTCTTTTAATCTGTTTCAATTCAATGCCTTAATTGTGACCACGTTCCCTGGCTTGAAGATCAGACGAGGCTTGACTGGTGTGAAGCGTTTGATTGTCGATTTGTGTTTGGTTTCCTGAGTGCATTATACGCTGCTCACAAAAATTAAGGGATATTCCAAAACAAATAGGAAGAGGATCCCACAAAAACTGCTGGACAATCTGGTCCTGTCCATGCCCCATCGCTGTCAGTGTGTTTTGGCAGTCTTGTGTGAACATATAACCTACTGAACAGTCAATGTGTGACACTCTTGTTCAGTTTGATATGCTTCTGTTCTACCCCATGAATGTCACTTGCTACTCAATCACAATACTTTTTGCATCTCATTTGCATAATCAAACAACTTGCTTTGACTTCATTTGCTTTTCATTTTACTTCATTTGATTTTCTCACCATCTTGTTTAATGAAATGAAATCAAATGCTTATTTATTTGAATTCCTTCATATTTATTTTGACGTATGTTCTCAACACGCAATGTCTAAACCACTGGCAACAAAAGTGAGTACACCCCTAAGTGAAATTTGCCAAACTATTGCTGGAAAATAATTGTGGTTACACAAAGTATTCTCACTTTGGGCACACTTTGGCCATTTTCATTGGGGAATATTCACTTTTGATGCTCTAGATTAAATAGACACTCTCCAGCCACTTTATCCTGTACACCTTTTTAACTGCTCTTAATTTCAAATATGTAATTAAAAAATCATATGACCTGTTGAAGTTCTACATTAATTGCCTACCAGTTAAGGTACTGGACTCTTGAGCTGATGGTCCAGGGTTCAAATCCTACCTCTGCCAAGCTGCCACAGTTGGGTCCTTAAGCAAGGCCCTTAACCCATATTGCTTGACTTGTAAGACTG
>JAUZSU010139889.1:0-15651 GCA_034780255.1 Parotocinclus maculicauda | reverse complement strand
CGAGAAATTGAAAAGTGCTGAAAAATAAAGATTTATTTTTATTTTTTTTCCTCCCTCCCCAGTAGATTCTTAAGTAGCTACATCCAAAAAACAAGCAATTAAAGAAGTCTGGCCTTATACTGCAGGTATTGAGAGACTATAACTGGTGAGTGCGTAGTCCACAAATGCTGTATAGCGTCTCTCCTCTAGGGTGCAATGTTGTACAATGAAACGCGTCCCTTCTCCTGCCTTTCAACCCTGGGTGAGTCCCAGCTCATGACCGCAGCTGGATGTTTTACATTTTCAGGGCTGCAAAACACTCACAGATGGTTCGAAGCCTGAATCTTAGATGACCAAACACACCACTAATTTATTCAGTCTCTGATTTGTCCTGCCTTGCACCAGGTCCTGCACCATCATGACACCAGGCCTAAATGTAGTAATGATGATGCAGATGTCGTGCTATTAGTCTTACTGTACATGCAGCTGAATTTTGAATAGAGAAAATAAAGCCTGTAAGCACTAGCTCTGGGTCAGGGGTCACTGGGAATTCACTGAAGTGCACAAGACAATGCTTCCATTTCACTTTCTCTGTGCATGCTCCTTTCAAGCCCCAAGCATTATTTTTGGTCGCATCAATCCAAAAAGAAGCCCACTATGCAAATAATACAGGATATTGCTAAATAATACATGGCCGCGCACTCAACGGTCATGTCTTTGGGACATGTTGAAAAGCCGCATGAAGTTTTATAGAGTCTAATTTTGAACGTTTAGACATGCTTACATTACTCAATTAAACCCTTGACATGCCTATAATTCTAATACTCAGCAATGCCAACGCTCACCAGGCTTTCCAATAATATACTGCACCCACTTTGTGTTTGTGTTTATAAGGAAAATCCATCTCGTCTGCTGGATTTTGTTTTCAACCACACACATTATGATAATTGGTTGCTTTTTAAAGAGAAACTCGATCCAGTGTGTGTAGATAATTACACAGAACTTGGTTTCCAAATAGAAGAATTTCCTCTCTCTATTTTCCTTTTTCATTTCTTTATGCTGCTCTTTCAGGATACCGTGTACGCCCGGACATATAGGCATATTAACACACAATTAAAAACCATCTAACTTGAAGTAACTCTATGCATATGAAATATACAAGAAGTCAACACTCCTGCATCTTATCCAGAACCTTGGGTATTACCATGGACTTTGTGTCCAATAGCTGATATAGTAGCCATCTGTCTTACGAAAAGATTTTGTGCTAGACTTAAAACGCAGGTACTACTTAGGATATTTCGACTTTATGATGTACAAACATTTAAAAAAACTGTATTTTGAGTTTTGGTAAAACTGTTCCCCTATGCAAGCAACATAATATAAAGTAGGGAGTCACGTGGCGGGAAATGCAATGTTTAAAGCAGACTTAAGCTTTGTGTTAAACATTTTGTAGTTTAATGTAAGGATTTTAACAATGTGTATACGATATATACAGTAGATATTAGACTCCTCAGCTCATGATAAATTCAGTTTATATTAGATTTGTTGGAATGTATCCGCATCGTAAATCAGGAACAACCTGTACATGACTGCAAAAGTTTGGTACATTTCATCCAAAATCTAAGATGAAATTTGAAATGAAAATGGAGTTCCAGACACTAAAATATACACTGCTCACAAAATTAGGGGATATTTAATTTAATTTAATTTAATTTTGTGAGCAGATTATATAGTGGCTTACGTTATGGGTTTCAGTTTATCACAGAAGCGATCAATTCTTTCACTCAAAACTCCACCACCAAAACTTTACAGTATGCATTTCATTCTGGATGCTGAGTGCTCTCTCCCAGCATCTGCAATTGCCAAAAAATCCATGCAGGATGTTTGAATTTCTCACGCTTTGGCATTATTTGCATTGATTTTATGATGCCGTGTGGCTATTTAAACCCAATCCACGAGGCTTCTGACAATTTTTGACCAACTGTTTGTGCCTTATATTGCTTCCAAAGGCAGTTTAGAACTCAGTAGTGAATGTTGCAACTGACGGAAGACCATTTTGACATGGTACATGCTTCTTTTGGCAGATGCCAAATGAACAACTGATCCAGTATTGCAATGTACAAGTAAAGCAATTGTGAGTTCAGGCAAGGGAGCAACAGTGGGCAAAACTATACTGGGGCTTGAACCCTGGACCATTCTGGTCCATAGTGAAGTATCTTAACCCCTGCATTGACACAGGGCCAGTGAAACTCACTCACAGGCTCCATTCTATGGCCTTTAATCATGTATGGACATCACAAGCCTCCAAATGGAAGAGTATCCACATACTTCTGGTTTGTAATGTAGTGTATGAGATCATGAAAGGAAGAAGGAAAAAGAAATATAATAAAGCTAGCCTCTGGAATGGCTTGTTTACAGATTACACATTTAGAAACCAACTTTAACACATCATAACATGTTTATTGCCAGGCAGCATTTAGCTTGTTTGGATAGCTAGCAGTCTTTGGGTAACCACCACTAATTAGTTTCCCCATAAAGAAGTACCAGCGCAAACAGCCCACGGAAGCTGGGCCTTAAATTAACACTCACAGTCCACTGAAAAGAACATAAATTACATTTTAATTGCTCCATCTAATTTCGGGAGATGCGTGTTTGCCGAGATCAAAACTATCATAATTAAAAATGTTCCAATTCATTTCATTTCGTTTCACATTTTTTCCCCTCCCTTCATGCTCAGTAAATGAGAAAAGCTAAAATATCCCTCTCATGATGACTGCTCTTTGGCATGCCTTGATTAAGTCGAAGGTGTGATTAAACTGCTTTAAAGAAATCATTAAATAAATTTGTCTTCAATCCAGCCTGATTGAAGCCAGGGTGATCTGGGTGAGGCGTTCGACTGGTGTTCGTCTACAACAATATTTTTTGATTTGGCTCACTCTCATATCCAAAAAAGTGACCAGTTCAAGTGCAGAGTTTAAGAAAAGAAAAGGTAATTTCAGAAAAAGTCTACTTGGTGCACAGGAGCTATGAGGCCAAGTAAAAAAAAAAAACAATATCGTTTTGTAATAACAAACCCAAACATCAGCTAATTCTAGTTGCCCAGACATAACACTATGGTTTAGGTAACTATAGTTTAAAAAAAGAACAAATCTTCACTGTGTAGCTGAACATTGCTTTGTTATGAAGGTAGCCATCTTGGACAAGCAGAATTCTTGACACAAAGTGTGTCAGTAACCCCATGTAAAGACAATGTTTAAAACAAAGCATGTTTGGTGTAGTCCCAAGCAGGTTTTCAGACATTTCATCTAGGTTCACATTAGCCACCTAGCTAGCAGAACCAGTTAGTACATTTACATTTACAATATTTAGCAGACACCCTTATCCAGAGCGACTTACAACTGATACAGTCTTACAATCCAAGCAATTGTAGATTAATTGTGGATTAAGGGTCTTGCTCAAGGACCCAACTGTGGCAGCTTGGCATAGGTGGGATTTGAACCCTGGACCTTCTGGTCCAGAGTCCAGTACCTTAACCGCTAGGTTACCACAGTCCCATTGATGCTCCCGTCAGGAAAACGTCCGCTCCATCAGGGCCAGAACGGAGAGACTGAGGAGAAGTTTTTACCCTCAGGTTATTCGGACATTAAACATTTCATGCATATGGATCATTCTCCTCAAAACATAGCCACTTTATATTGTTTTTATATCATGCACCATTTGCACTGGAGTCATTTTTAAAAGTATATTACAATCCTATACTTTATTCTATTGAACTATTTGTTAGCTTAAGTTAAGTAAGTGTAAATTGTAATTGTAAATTGTGATTTAAATACTTGCATAATCTAAGGAACAGTCACTTCTCATATCACTATATAATTGTACCTGCTACAAATTTAATGTTACAAATAAATCTAATCTAATCTGAATCTTGAGGTTGGTGAAAATGGTGTTTATATTTGCTATTATATTTAACTATTTTTTAAACCTGACCTAAACTATTTGAATCGTTTGTATGAGTGGGTCTGGTTTTCCTGGGAGGTTTTCTCAGATATGCTGTTGTTACTTTTAGCAAATTAGGTACAATAGAAAATATAAAATGCAAAAGTATAAACACTTATGACTTAAGATAAGAACTCAGCACGAGAGGTTGGAGGAAATGACATCAAAACACACTGCCAAAAAAAATAGTACACCCAGATCTGGACTGCTACAGACGAATCCAGGTTCTGTTTGAGATCCAATGATGGTCGGTTTAGAGTATGGAGGCCGCAATCCTTAATCTGCCTTGCTGTGGAGCAACGCACTACCCACATACAGTAAGGGTTTCCCACGAACGTGTCTGCCAGATTCGAACACTTCTTTGGCCTGCTAGGTTGCCAGATTTATTGGCAATCGAGTATTTATGGGACCTGCTGGGAAGCCAGCTTCAGCAACCTGTGTGTGCTGGATCTACAGGACTGGCTGCAACATCTCTGGGAAAATTCCCACAGGATACCATATGGAACCTGTATGCCTCCAAACTCAGCTGTATCACATCTTGTATCTGGGCTAAAGGCTGTCGAACAGGGTACTAGAGCCTCCATTCAGCTTTACAGATTTCCCCAATAAACCTATCCTTTCACTCTAATATTGTATTGACTAGCATAGATCATCAGTTTATATCACAATTCATATCAGAAAGTTTCGATAAATTCCAAGAACTTTAGTTATTTATTTTTGTATTATAGTAAATGAACTAAGGTTGGGCAGTCATGTGAAAGCTGTTGGTCAGTCAGATTTCAGGCGAAGTGAATTGCTACTCTCAGTAATGTATTACACAAGCACTGTGTTGACCACAGGCTAAACAATTTAAGTACAATTTCAAAGATTTACTTAGCTAAATAGCTTATGAATTTGTGCATTAGACAGGCTACAAAAAGGAAAACAATGGTCCTAGTGGTCATATAAAAAAGTATAATGGTGCCAGGGAGCAGATACACTCCATGAAATCAAAATGAAAACTCAGAACCTGACACTAAAGGAAAGAAAAACGGTACAAATAAACAAAGGCTAATGCTAACCACTTTGTACTTAACATATGCAAGGACCCAACAGCTGCTCTCAGGCAATTCTGGGATTTCTAAACGCACAGTCTTCCAGTCACTAGCACAAAACCTTAACCTCGAATCTATCACAGCTCCTTATCATAGCTCTAGACCAACTAGCCCTGCAAATAAACCTAAATGCTCCTCCAAATGTAATAAATAAAAGCATTCTGGAGTTTAATATACTGTAAAATACAACAACTGGCTGTAATCAAACATCTGTGGTGAATAAAAGAGGGTAAACAGTGAACCAAAGCAGACAGAACCAACATGGTCTTGAAGGTAACAAGGCATCATTGGAAGAGATAAGACCTGAGGTTGGAAACTCTGATAAACAGATGAAGTGTTCCAGAAACACTGAATTTGTGAGCTGAGAGAGGCAGTTACAGAGTTCAGCCTTCGTGCAGCCCCAAGCCACAGCAAACCACAGAGAGCAGACTGGAGCCATGTCATGTCTGAATTCACAACCAGGTTCTGGGCCAGGTCTGAGCTCCATTAGCCAACCATTCACAACCAGCCTTCAGTTCATACAGATACACACGAGGAGGATGGGGACATGCACACACTGTTTATCTGAGCAAATTAATGTGTAATTATGTTTGTACGCATGCAACATATGAAAAACTATTTAAGAGCTTAGAAAGTAATAAGTATGTTTGCTTTAAATGCTCGTATTCGATAATGGAGCAGATTTTGTAACTCAACACATTTCATTTTCTTAATTAGCTATTTCAAAAGTACCTAAGCCTATAAATATCTATGGTTGTATAAAAGAAGAGCAAATGAAAGTCCAGCTGTCTACAGTTTAACTTTACGGTATGAATCCGATAAACAAACAAACAATCAGCAGAAACCATACTCTAATTTCTCCCAAGCAAGCTAGATGCAGTAACGATTTTGTACTACAAGTTGATGAAATCGGCAGTGTAGGATGTTGGGAATTACTGAAAAATGTAGTGAAGAATAGCAAGGCCACGCAATAATTTGAGTTTTTACGTTAAATACATTATTTAGTACACTGCTCACAAAAAGTACATATGAGATACTCAATAGTATTATAAACTTATAAAATAAGCTTACTGTTAATGATTCAACTGTAGTCTAATGAAAGTGTTTTACTCTTGTCTAAGGTACGCAAAACTATACTCTCCTGTAAAGAGCAGTCATGGCGGAAATGATGAGTGCTGGGAAAAGTCATGGCCGTGTTTTAAGCATGTTTAGTGTTATGGTATATACAGCGTATAATAAACTCGATAAATTTATACTTATGATGGATTTGTCAAAATGTATCCCCAGAGTAAATCATGGACTAGCTCTATGTAATTTTCATAGATGGCACTTGTTGGTCTATGGCTAAGCTCCTTCAGGGGAGAGATTGGCATGTGAAGGGTGAATGCTGACAAAGGGAATTTGGAATAATTAAGGAGAAAGAGTTTGTGTGTGTGCGTGAGGGGGTATTTGGGGCAATATTCATATTGTCATATAAATGTACAAATAGGGGGCATACTATACTTACATTAAATTCTAACTTCCCATTCAAAATAACTGGTAAGCCCATTGAGTGTATGAGTCACCCGTAAAGTTGTACAGGCTGGAAAATTATACAAACTTTTGTATGTACTACAACCATCTGTGACAACAAAAACCGAACACATTCTCCTGTCTATGCATTCCTGTCTGGATGAAGTTCAGCTTTTGTCTGGATGACGTACAACTGATGCAGTCTTATAAGGAACGATCCAAACACTTGTATATTCATCCTAGGACTGGACCTCAAAGTGGCACATTGGTCCTTCTGGTCCAATATCCAATATGTGAGCCGCCACCACCGCCCTAGAGATCATTCCAGGGGTTAAGAACATGTCCAACATGATGTATGACTGGCACCAAAGACATAGCTGTGTCCGTGTTATGTATAGAACTAGAGAACTTGTACCCCTGACTTTAAGGTCTGTAACAACCAGCAATTTAATATTTGTGTTTGGACATACACATGAACGAACCGAGAGTCAGAAGGTAGAATAATAAGAAAAAGAATTGAGTGAGAGAGCAAGCAAGCGAGAGCGAAAGAGAGTGAGAAATTAAGACAGGGGCTCAGCTGTGAGGAGCCTTGGTCTAGATGGCGATAAATTGAAGGCAGCAAAATATAAGCAGGTCTCAAGGCTCTTGAGTGACTTGCGGAAACAGGCGAGGTGTGCCAGCACAGGAGTCGCCACGCTTCCATTCCAGTCTAATGATTGACATCAGCATGTGAGAGTTTGATTTAGGTTTGGACGTCAACAAAAAACGGCCATTCTTTTCAACTCGAACATAGTGTCCTGCAAGATCAGAAGAAAACACTCAATGCTCAAACCTGTTCAGGTTTCTCATCCGGTGACAAGAAGCTCAGGCTCAACAGATTTCGTTCTGCTTCCATTATCAGATTGTGTTTGAAATGAGAAGCTAAACTTCAGGGCTTGTGTTTAGCTAATTCCCTTATGACAGCTCTGCCTCGCTTATCCCTAGGACCTCGCGGAAGATTACAGTTTGCTCTTTAATTATGGCAGCTCTTTGCGTATCTGTATAAATCATAATATATGGTAATGTGCATTACTGCAGCATTGTGGCACCCAGGCAATTAATGTGCCCTAAAAATGTCTGCAAATATTCGTTTTTATGTCACGCTGTAGAGACGCTGTCTTACAAACGTTTTTATTAACAGAATGAATTTACATTAATAAACATTATTTATTCATTTTCAATGAATTTTCAGTGACTTTCATGTGGTGAAATATAAACCGTGTATACTTCTTATTTTGCAGCTAAATCAATTTTATTTTTTAAATCAATCAACATTTAATAGAGATTAGCTTTAAAAATTAATCTGAAAATTAAACCACGTTTTAGTGCTAGCTAACCAAGCTATTCACCAGAAACAGTCTAAATCACTAATTTGACTAATTTCCTAACGTATTACTGTACCAAAAGCACTAACCATTAGTACCATATTACCCATGTTGTGTTGGACTTATATACGAAGCTTAAATTTTATAATGTGCTGCTCCTTAGCATCCAGTATGCTAGCTAGCACAGCAATGTATTATGTTAAAATCAACAGCTTAACAATCAGCTTAAAATTAGCTTTAAAATTGTTTAAAACTTAACTAAGTTTTAGTGCTAACCAACTCGAGCAATGCAGCAGAAAACACACCATTAATGATTAATTTTACTGTATAAACTCTGTAGTCCTAGCGCATTGCTGTACCAAGAATGCTAACCGGTGGTAACATTTTACCCATCTTGCATTGTGTTAATATACACTGCTCACAAAAATTGGTCTATAATTTAATATAAAATCTGCCATAATGTAATATCCCCTACTTTTCTGAGCAGTGTATATAAAAAGTGACTATTTGATTCCATTCAAACTAATAACATGCTGAATAAACACTGTACATTGCTAGTGATTAGTATTGTCCCTGACAGTCTATAGCCATGCTGAGCTGACCAACACAATGTGCCATTCTGTAATTCATGTTTATGAACTGTTCTCTGCTAAGAAAGCCAGCAAAGAACAGAATTTGTTGCATTTTGGACACCAGCATGATGGTCATGCAACTTTACCAGTAAGAGCATACGAGTTCATCAGCTAAACCACTACCCTGAGCAGCACTAACCTGAACTTGGACCAATATGGAACATGAAACGCACAGTTTTGCTATTTGACCAGCATACCATTTATTCAAAACACACCGTTCTTTGCTTTCTTTTATTGCGGCACGCAAACAGATGCGAGCTAAATCGTTCAGTCTTTGGTGCCAAGTGCTATTTCTGCTTCTTATGCATATCAAGTGTAATGCAGGAGAGGTCATTCTTATCTCGAGTCAACCAAAGCACAAAGACTCACAAAGAAAGCACTTTTTAGAATAGGGTAATTGGTCCAAGGAGTCTCCATACCTTACTATGAAAAGACAGTCAACAAACCTGAAAGGCCAGATTTCACTTCCAGAAGCCTAAAAGTGGCAAACGGAGAGAAGAATGCGATTTTTCACTCAAGCGCTCTGTGCAACATTTTTTCCCCTGACACTTGTTCTTCCTGCACCGTCCACCCGATCCATCTGTTCTGCTGTTGTAAATAAATGTGCTGCAGCCACTGAAATGGCCAGGTTTATTTTCCCCATCATTGGCAAATGCCATTGTCAAAAACAATGCTGCTAATAGAGGTGAACTGCGTATTGCCAAGGACCCACTGAGTGCAGGATAAGAGGAATGGCATATGGATCCATACAGACTAAAAAGGCATTTACTAATTGACATTCCTTTTCATCTCTACCTATACTTCTTAAGTGGTTGCTGGCCTGCGAATGACTTCCAAACCAGTGTTGAAACAAGAGCAACCTAACCAGACTTAAGCTTTTTCTGATAGCTAGCTTTAACAGATTGGTAATAAGAATTGCCTGGGCACTGCAGAAAAAAAGTTTCACCCATTCGCACACTTCCTCATAGTAGGACGCGAAACCCGGTTGACCTAGGGCACATATAATGGATACCCACACAGACAGAACATGCAGACTTCACAAAAGCAGCAGCCGGGCTGGGACTCTTACTGTGAGGTGAAAGACCTAACCACTGCACAAGAGTGAACAGATGAACTGAAGTCCTATTGTTTTAGTGCTATCTGAGTAGCTGTAAGTTTTCCTCTGTTTGAATTGCTGGTTGGTTGCGGCCTGTAATGGAGCTCTCAGCTCTGCAGCATTGCATTGTAATTGGGCGTCTGCTGCCATTGGGTATATTGTGATGTTTTCAACTGGGTGTCATACTCCATTTCCTGCTTATTTCCTTACCAAACAGGATTGACACCATTATTATTGATGACAGGTTCAACCAAAAATGAGATGCAAATATGCAATAAATTCTAGATATTCCAAATAATCTGCTTCATTAAAAATCTACAGTCAAAATACTAAAGACCACTGGCTATTAACAATAATAGAACTCGTTTCTAATGGCTGCTGCACGCTGTCGTCAGTGTTAGCTCTACAGGGACCAGCAGTCCAGTGGAGCTATTGATCGCTCTGTCAAGGTAAAGCGGGCACTTCCAGAAATGGTAGTGCTGATAAAGCCAGCAGAGACCCGAGCTTTATCTGTGGCATGGCCAGTGGCCTGGAGCAGACCTGCAAAATCCCCGGTGTAGCGAGTTGAGACAGTAGTTGCTAGAACCTATTGGGTGTGGGCAAACAGAAACACATGTTTCATCTCTGCTGAGAATTAACCTGTTTTTGCATAAGTGTGAAGGGGCCAGGAGGGAGACTTTATGAGCTTGGGTACAGGTGCGAATGAAAATAGTGAGGGAGTTCGAGTGAGAACAAAAAAAAAAAAATCAAGGCCAGGCTCATTAGGGGGATGCGGCAAGTCACAGTTTGACCACAGTGCCACTGCTGATTATCCATACACATGGCCACAGGCTTTTGCTTTAAAATGACTCTCTTAATAAGCTGAGCGCCTCATCAACCCAGCCGAGGGTCTAATGGCACAGCAGCAGCGGTGCGCTTTCATAACAGCTTTTCATCACGCGTGATTTTCTTCATCTTCTTCCTCCTCATATTCCTTCTTTTCATTTCAAACAGGCTGATAAACAAACCCTGGACCTTTCACTATGCTCCGCATCACTAGCAGGATCATTATAAAAAGGTTCTTGTGCTACCTCAATCACTGGCTAAAGTGTTAACCGACCATCGGGTTAATGGCATGAGCACCAAAAGCTTTTAAGCAATATTTCTCTTACCTGACTACAATTTCCAGACTGAATGAAAAGATGGTCTGTAGAAAGAGCTCAATAGGCTTGCAAGAATGAGGCTGATTTTGGGGTCAAACCCTCACTACTACCCACACACCTGATGATTCAACACATCTGTTCTTTCAGATCGGCCACCCACAATGCCACCCATTCCCATTTCAGTTTTTAACAGGGTTAGTCCCGAAAACCGACTGAATGCTGCACTGCATGCTGGGATGCTTGGAAATGCAGTTCAGTAGGGCAAAGCAAGCATCTGCCACACTGAACCCCACATCTCCATCTGCATTTAGTGGGTAATGTTGTTGCAAGAGACCTGGGTTTGAGTCCTGGTCTGGCTGCTGCCTATGTGCAGTTTGGGTTTCCTCCCATATTCCGAAGACATACGTTAAGCCAACTAGGTACCCTACTGTCAGAGAGTGTGCATGTGCATGTACCCTGTAATGGACTGGGGAGCCGGCTAGGACTGGTTTCCTCCTTTTGCCCCCTTGTGCCAGTTGCCCACCAGCTTAACTATTTACAATTGACACAATTACACTTTAAAGTCCAGGACCTTAACCACTAGGTCTCCTAACATACAATTGTGCTGAATAATCTTTGTGTGGTTCACTATAAATATAAACAGAGTGCATCTTTATCTAAAGTACCATTAAATGCTGAACAGTACCTCACTGAGTCTGGGGTCACTTAATACATATGCAGGGGCAATTAAGCCTAGCCCTTTTACCTATGAACATTTTATTGGTAGACTGGAGGAAACTGGGTTCCCCTATAGCACCCCTGGTGGGCACAGGGAGAACAATTTCACAATTTGAAAATAGGATTAAACTCACCATGTGGTGAGGAATAAACCGTAATGCTTCAGCTTCATTAGTTTTATTTAGGGGCGGCAAGGTGGCAGTTGTTAGCGCCACTGCCTGTGTGGCGTTTGCATGTTCTCCCCATGTCTATGTGGGTTTGCTCAAAGCAATCCCAAAGGATAACGTTATGTCAACTGTATGTACACAATCTGTCACAGGGAACACACCAGAGAAATATCAATAAACACACAGGAATGCCTTTAAACACACACTCAGGTCCCAATGTGCTTTTTTGTCACTATAAGCTGTAATATAAAAAGGTATTCATACCCTGTGGAGGTAACAAAAAAACCTCTCCTTACATACTGCATACGTAGGAAAGTATGTCTAATGAAAACAACACTCTACTACATCAGTCCAATTTGTTTAGAAATGACCAAGTAAATATAACAAACTCAAACGAGCGCCTTGTTTACCATCCACCACTGATTAAACTGCAATAAAAATGAAAAGCTTGGTTCAGCAAAGCCTTAAATGAAACATCACTGCGAAATGCATAAAACACAAGCTTGTATGAAACTCTAATGAAATGCAAAAGCAGATTCTGCTGAACGCTATGCCGAACGGCAATAAACAAAATCGGCTATACATAAAAACACCCCATAATTACTGCATAATTCAAGCCTCCTCCAGTTGGTGGAATACTTTGAGTGGGATCGTGAGAGTGACGATAATGTGCGCTCTAGATGAGCCACAATTGCACAGCTAATAAAAAAAAAATCTATGCTGCACTGTGTTTATTTGCAATTACACACACAATTATTGCCTGTCATTGCATTGGCCTTATCAGGCTCAGCCCTGCTGGCTCTTCACTAAACGGCACTGAAACGCTACCAGAAGACAACGACGTTGGTTTTAAATTCATCATTGCCCTTTCAGAAGCAGCTTTTGGCTGATTTGCTAGAGCAGAGTCAACCGTCTGTTCTCCTCTAGTTAACCCGTGTAATTTATCCTGATTCATGCTTCCCATTAAGAAGATGGTGGAGTGGTTTGGTTTAATGAACATGTACCTTCTTAGAATTAGGTCCGTTGGCAGTAAATTGGGGGGGGGGTTCATTCTATTGGGAGCATGGTCACCATGTTGAGCCAAACAATACATGACAGCAGTGACCAAGATCAAAGACGACCATGTCACGTGTAATTATGCGTGTCTGTGCATGTTCAAGTTATCTCTACTGTAAAGTTCATTATTTTGGTCACATCGAAACACTGTCTAATAACAGAGCTGGTAGGCCCAAAGGCTTTTCCAGCCCATATCATGCTCTGTATCGACATAATCATTTAAAAACATCATTTAAGCTCAGAATGATGTGGGCTTTGAATCGGATGGCTGGCAGACCTAATGAGAGCCTTGCTCGCGAGAGATGGATAGCTGAAAATCCTCTAATGAAAAAGCGAATTGCCGAAGCTCATTAATTGTGTCTTGCTATTGGATTTAATTAAGAATAGGACAAGGCAGGGGTTGGGACAAATGGGAAGATGAAGATTTGATGGACTCAGAGCATGTAATGAGACCCACACCGCCACGGTGGTGCTTCATAGTCAAAGTCTGTGTGGCCCCAACACAGCAGAGAGAGAGTTTTTATAATGCTGAATGTAACAATGGATTAATATTGCATGGTTCTGAAGACAGAAATGTAAAACTCGTTTTAGTTTTATCATCACACAACGCTGTCAATTGCTAGTCAGTCAACATGCTTCTCCCCTATCACAAGCTTTGGGTAGAGACTGAATAAATATGGTCAGGGTTGTTGGGAGCCTCCGAATAAAGTCTAGAGAATCAACAGGTGCCAGTTAAAATGTTTTTTTTGCATTATACAAGGATGCCCCTGGTTGTCTCTCACTAGAGCCTTCCAAACACATCCCTCTTTACGAAGACTCAAGGACAAACCAAAACTTGAACGCTTGGAAATGACTGGGGATCCCCAGAGAAATCTCCAAACTTAAATTTTATGTCGTCATTTCTTTCTTAAGAAACAGCTCAATTGCTTCTGCATTGGTACTTATTCACGCTAGCTCTTATTTTACCTTTAAGCACCATTTTTTTGTCTGGTTTCACTTCTTGAACGTATCCTTACTTTCTTTGTCCTGTCTCCCTTGCAACCCGATTCCCTACCCTGATCCTTTAAACTCTGCCTTTGGACTTTCGGTTGCACAGTGTCTCAGACCTCTAGACTGTGTCTTCTACTTGCTTTATTAATCTGTTGCTTTCTTTCTTAACATTTAAATTTCCAGAGATGCTCACCAGCCGCACCGTTTACCGGCAGCATTGCAATTTGAACGATTAACGATACCGCACCATAGCTGGCTCTTGGCCAGTTTAAATAAATCGAAATCCCACAGCGCCTCAATAATGGCTCGTTAATGCTTAATGGCGTGGCTTCTGGGAAATGTAGTTCACGTGGGCACCATTTAAAATGTCATCGTTTACGTGATAATATTTTAACTGCGATCATTCTTTTAATGCAGATGATCAAAATTTGCATATTATACATGTCCTATCACACAGAGCAGCGCATATATATATAGGAACAGGATCTAAAAACAGAATATAAATAACTGAAGCGGTGCTTCAACTTGGCAACCTAAGACTGTATGTAGCAACACAATAATAGCTAATGTTGACTTTAAATCTTGCACTCCTAATCTGTTAGTTTTATATATTTTACATTTTAATATTAGACTTAGTAATGATAATAATAATTCAAATAATTAATAAATGTACTATTATCCACTTTAGCTAAGCCAAATACCACATCGGGACAAAGTGAGCACCAAACCTGGCCCCATTCAGGGTTTACTTGTGCCCTGGGAATGATGGAATATGGATCAGTCCCCACTGCAACCCTGACCAAGATAAGCAGGAACTCAAACCGTGGATGGAAAGAACTAAACATGGGTGTTGAGATGTCCCTAGAAAATATATTTGTTTTGTGAGAAACAAGATAATTAGAGTCCATTAATTAGCAGATTATCTCCATCAGGTATGTAAAGCAGTTTGCAAGTCCAGCCTTTAGCCTGGTACACCAGCTCCAAAAATAAATGAATTCGCTATCAAGCTAATAGGTGTGTATTGAATTTGCGTGCGTCAGGTTCCTCCATGTGCAAGCCTCTCTGAGCTGTGAGTAAGCTGAGCATCGACCGAGGTTCCTCCCTCAGGACCTGGGTCAGCAGTAAGCACCGGTGTACAGCTATCTGCTCTGGGCCAATAATAGGCAGCGTTAAGAAGCTGTGAGGGCCCCTTTGTTCCCAGCTATTCTCAGTCTGTGTTTAAATACTTGCTATTTGTCAGGCTTTATTGGAGAAGGCAGGCAACACTGAGCTGAAGCCTCTCAATGAATAGATCATTATTGATTTCAACTAAAAGGCGCCTTGAGTGAAACGGGCCAAGCTGCATCCTCTCGTGCTACGGTCTGGAGAGCCGCCGTTCTCATACCTGACATCCTCACACCGATCGGCTCCACAGGTCAACTATTGAACGGTCTCCATGAAAGCTCTGCTCTCTAGTTAGCTGCACACTCCAGGTTCTGTTCGTTCTAGCCAAAGTGGGCTGTAGAACCAGTACTAAATAATTGTACTCATGTAAATATACTAGCACATTACTCTGATTCAATGTGACTTAAGTACAAATGACAAGTACAATTATAGGAATACAAATCTACACAAAAGTTACTTTAACAGTGGAAGTTTGGTTTCTACCGTGTAGGGCACAAGGGGATAAAAATATCTAGACTAGGTGCTTAAAACACCTTTACAAATTAAAGAAGAATCAGGTCAAAAGAAAACAGGTCAGCACAAAAAAAAAAAAATTCTCTCTATGTCACTGTGTCACGAGTGAGAGAATCCTGGAGATCTCAGCGAGTCCAATCCTGGACACACCAAATCCCCAGGAAACCCCCACTGGTTTTGAACTCGGAGCCCGATATGCAAAGATCCACAGACAGACAACAGTTTA